>OZ012737.1:62838308-62886518 GCA_963859935.3 Lathyrus sativus | reverse complement strand
TGATAAAGGCATTTGAAATCATATGTCAGCGGCTAGAGTCGAACCACCCATCAAAATGTTCATCTTTTTTTACTACACCAAGGCCCTTATGCTTTGGAGGTGGGTAACCCTGATTGCCTACTTTGGAGAGCTTTATTTAAACCTCACTCTAACCACTTTAAAGGTTGGAATGATAGGTTTGTGTAATTGAGGGATAAAGATAACTCCTCCTTAGTAACTACTAAAACGGATGACGTCCCCAAGTTTACCCTCGCTTGGAATGACAACTACACGTCGATCAATCAATACGACTATGACTGTCTTACTCATTATGGGGCTGAAGTGGTCCAGACTTTAGAAGTTTTAAGATAATGGAGTCTCATACCGTGATTACCTTGGATTAGGGGAATAATGAGTCTTTTGACAAATATATAAGTGAGTTTAAATATAGTTGCCCTTTATTACTATTGATAGAGCTTGTGTTAATCATTTCTCTTCATCTTTGTTGTAGAGAAGATCTTCAAGCTTTTTCCTAAGGAGATGAGAGACCATCTCGCCAGGAGGAAATCATAGTGTGTAGGACCAAACAACTCTCAATATTGCCTTCAAGGCATAATTCGTAGGGGGTTAAGCTTTTATTTGAGGGAAATGCCTTAATTGGCGGGAGGATGAATCCTCACCAAATGTCAAGGGGAGTCAAGTGATTGTTATGGGCGAGCTAACATCTCCTCAAGACCCCTCCAACATGAAACTCTATGTGGTGTGATGACACCTTTGACACTACCAAGTTCATAGGCGCTCACCTTCATTTCCCTGAAGATTTTCTAATTATAGAGTGCAACCTAAGAGGGGGTGAATTAGGTTTTATAGATTTTTCTTGTTTTAAGCGATGATTCTTCCCTTTTTATTTTTTATAGAATTAAGTGGATGAACCTTGAATGAAAGTTAAAAATAAAATAAAGTGCAAGAAAGTAAAAGACACAAGAGATTTATCATAATTACCCTTTTCCAATATAAGAGTACATTTAGTCCTGTCATGTAACACCCCATTTAAATTATTTAGTCATTTTATACTTTGTGGCGTGTATTTGTTGTGATGTTCTTAATTAAGGGTAGGAGGTTAGGAGCGAGAGTGAGAGCTGACCTTAGTTGGGATAATGTGGACCTAGAATAAGAGATAACTTAATAACAAGATTAAGAGCATTATGATTATTAATATTATTATTTCAATTATTATTAATAATAATATTAATAGGATTATGGTTATTATTATTGTTATTATTAGTATTATTATTATTAGCAATTAAATTAAAAGAATTAAAAATCTGATTAAGAGGGTTTAGGGAGAGTTAGTGAAGTAGACAATTAACACGTAAAAGAGGAAAAAGACAGAGAAAGAAGAACTAGGGCAGAGGAACCAATTCTCCATTGTTGTCAAAGAAAATGCTTCAATCCAAGGTAAGGGGGAGAATGGATTTCAATATGGGTGAATTAACATGAGAGGGTAGTGAGAGGTTTTTTCTCTCATAGGATTTATGTCTGTTTTTTGTTTTCTTGATCTGAATTTCGTAACATGATGAATTCCCTAAAATTACTATATTGTTGAATGATAATTATATGATGATTGTGTGTATGAATCTGGGATTGATATGAAATTCGTGTGAAAATTTCTTGATGTTGTAACAGAATTCTGATGAATAACAGATCTAGGAAATAAGGGTTTGAGGGTTAACGAAATCGAACCTTACATGATAAAAATCTTAGGAGAATAATGGATAGATGAAGTATAGTGGAGGTAGAGAGAAACAATCAACAAAAAACTGAATTATGGGTTGAGTTGAGTGGTAAAATGAAGAGTATTGAGTAAGGATTCGTGAAAGGGATGAAATTTGAGTTTTTGGCAGCATTTTTGGTGATACGCATATGAGACAGGGCAATACGCGTAACAGATAAGGCAATACGCGTGACAGATAGGGCAATACGTGTATGGTGGGCCTGACAGCAGGGCATTACGCGTAACAGGCAGGGAAATACGCGTACGGGCAAGCCTGGGATGAGTTTTTCCCATTTTCGCGATTTCTATCCTGATTTCGCTTAGAACGCATTTCTGTTTAATCAGTAGAATTAATTTGACTAAAATGAACCTAAGGAAGATTAGTAATGAATTTCATTATAGAGAATGTGGACAATTACGTTTTTTCTCTTAGGGGCGTGATTGATGTGTGTGGACCAGGACCGTCCAGTGTAGACGATCTGGTGTGATGATGGTAATTCTCGAGAGGATTACGGTGAGCGGATGGCTCGTGTGGATCATTGATGATCGTGAATTATGCTTGGAATTATTATTATATATACATAATTGTATTATCATGCATTTCATGTCATGTGTCTTGTGGAGATGGCTAGCTGGGAATCCATGATGGGTGCCTAGTTCATCCGGACTTCATGTGGAAGTCGTTGTGGAGATAAGTTGTAGTTCAGAGGAACGTATACGACTTATCCGGATTATGACAGAAATCAGATTCTAGGGTGAACCATACGTATTTGTGTTGGTACCACATGCATTGTGTCGAGTCAGTGAGTTACATTACATATTTGTATTTGATTATGGGCTATTAGTGCCGAGTGATTGAGATGGCACGTGTATGTGCATTTCATGTGTATGATTATATGTGTGGTGTGTAACTACTCTTTAGCATGTGTATTTCACCGCTTATTTATTGAATGTAGTTCTCACCCTTTTATATTTGTTGCGTCTGTGCTCCTTGGGGAGTGCAGATGACCAGGTACCTGAGTAGTGCTTGGAGTGTGTTGCTATTTGATCGAGTCCTAGGAGTCGCTCTGATACGTAACATCGGATGACGGGATTATGTTATATTTTGCTTATTTTCTTGATTAATTGTTAGTATCTTTTATCTGTTGGATTAATGATGTATAACCACCGGTTGTGGGGATTATGTTTAAACATTGATTTTATTCAGCTGCTTTATTGAATGACCTTGTTGAAATATTGTGGGAAGCATGAAGTGACTTGATACTTCATTGAATGAGAAAAATGTCTATGTGACATCCTACGTGTTTTGAAAACTCTGATGTATTTCTTTAATATTCCTATAATATGCGTACGGGGTAGAGTGGGCTGTTACAATTGGTATCAGAGCAGGTCGGTTCGTGCGATCAGTGTTGTAGAAGAGTCTAACTACAGGATGTCTATAGTCGTGTGTTTCTTCTAACATGTGTTTTCATGGATATTGAACAGTATGGTTTGTAGGAATGATGCTGCGATGGCTGTTGCGTTATAAGTTGTTACGCGGGCAGTGGAGAACATTGGTCAGAATATCAATCGGAGTGCTGGAAACGGAGAGTTCCGTAATTTGGAGAAGTTCCAGAATAACAAGCCAACTAAGTTCGAAGGCGGACATGATCCAGATGTAGCACAAAAATAGCTGAAGCATATTGAGAAGATCTTCAGAGTCATGGGATGCTCGGAGGATCAGAAGGTACAGTTTGGTACCCATATGTTGGAAAGTGAGGCTGAGGATTGGTGGGACAACACCCGCCAGAGATTGGAAGCTGGTCAGGGTCCTATTAATTGGACAATGTTCAGGGAAGAGTTTCTGGAACGGTATTTTCCAGAAGATGTTCGCGAAAAGAAATAGATTTAATTCATTGAGTTGAAACAGGGGAACATGACAGTGGTAGAGTATTCAGTTAAGTTCGACGAACTGGTAAAGTATTGTCCTCATTACAATACTGATGCAACTATGAGTTCGAAGTATATCAAGTTTGAGAACGGGCTGCGTCCCGAGATTAAACTGGGTGTTGATTATCAGAAGATCAGGTACTTTCCTGAGCTGGTGAACAGGTGTAGAATCTATGATGAAGACAAAAGAGCTAGAATCGCTCACTATAAGAATCTAAGTGACAGAAAAGGAAAACAAAGGCATGGGAATACACCTTACCGTGCTCCGCTGATAAAGGAAAGCAGAAAGATGTTGCTGGGAAGAAACCAAGTGGGGGAGGAAATCCTTCCAATCCTCTCAAGTGTTTCAGATGTGGTAGCGCAGGTCACCGTGCGAATGAATGTCAGAATGAGGTGAAGAAGTGTTTTAAGTGTGGAAAGCCAGGTCATGTGGTCACGGACTATAGAACAAACATACCAACCTGTTACAACTGTGGTGAGCAGGGTCATATCAGCACCCACTATCAAAAACTGAAGAAGTCTCAGACAAGTGGGAAGGTGTTTGCATTGGTGGGAGCTCATCCTACTAGTTTAGGGATGAATTGGCTCGAGAGCAACTATGTTTATATTTATTGTTATACGAAGAGGTTGTTATTCCTGACTCCTGAAGAAGAAGAAATGGCTAGTCTTATATCTACTAAGGAGTTGAGAATCTTGGTAGAAGACGAAGCTAAAGTATTTGCAGTGTTCGCTTTGTTATCTATGGAAGGTAAGTCGTCGATTGAGGAATTACCTGTTGTGAGAGAATTTCCTAAAGTGTTCCGAAGGATGTTGCAGAGTTACCTCCAGAGAGGGAAGTAGAGTTTACGATTGATCTTGTCCCTGGTACCAGACCTATATCTATGGCACCATACAAAATGTCAACGTCAGAATTGGCAGAGTTGAAATCTCAGTTGGGAGAGTTATTGGAAAAAAAGTTTATCAGACCCAGTGTGTCGCCATGGGGAGCGCCAGTTTTGTTAGTAAAGAAGAAAGATGGCAGTATGCGCTTGTGCATCGATTATCGCCAGTTGAATAAAGTAACCATCAAGAATAAGTATCCACTTTTAAGAATCGACAATCTGATGGATCAACTTGTAGGAGCTGGTGTGTTCAGTAAAATTGATTTGAGGTCAGGCTTATCATCAGATCCGTGTGAAAGAAGACGATATCTAGAAAATAGCTTTCAGAACTCGGTATGGACATTATGAATATGCAGTGATGTTGTTTGGTGTGTCCAATGCACGGGGTGTGTTCATGGAGTACATGAATTGTATCTTCCATGCTTATTTGGACCAGTTGTAGTAGTTTTCATTGATGAAATTTTGATTTACTCTAAGTCAGAAACATATCATGTAGAGCATTTGAGGGTTGCATTGCAAGTGCTGAAGGATAATAAATTGTTTGAAACTTTTTGAAGTGTGAGTTTTGGTTGAGCGAAGTGAGTTTTCTTGGACATGTTATTTCTGGAGGAGGCATAGCACTGGATCCATCAAAAGTGAGTGTTGTGCTTCATGGGAGGCTCTGAAGTCAGTGACAGAGATTAGAAGTTTCTTAGGCTTGGCAGGCTATTACTGTAAGTTCATCGAAGGGTTTTCTAATTTGGCTCTTCCGTTGACCCAGTTGACTAGAAAAGTCCAGGCATTTGTATGGGATATTTTGTGTGAAGAAAGTTTTCGAGAACTGAAGAAAAGGTTGACTACCGCACCAGTGTTAACCTTACCAAATCTGAATGATCCTTTTGTGGTATATTGCGATGCGTCTAAAATGGGATTAGGCGGTGTTTTGATGCAAGATGGCAAGGTTGTGGCTTATGCTTCACGATAATTGAGAATTCATGAAAGGAATTATCCTACTCATGATCTAGAGTTAGCTGCAGTGGTTTTCGTACTAAAGGTTTGAAGGCATTATTTGTACGGGTCGAGATTCGAAGTGTTCAGTGACCATAAGAGTTTGAAATATCTGTTTGACCAGAAGGAATTAAATATGAGGCAGCGAAGATGGCTGGAATTTCTAAAAGACTATGACTTTATCTTGAGTTACCATCCCGGTAAAGCTAACATCGTGGCAGATGCTTTGAGTCGGAAGACAATACATATGTCGACGTTGAGGATTAGAGAATTGGATTGATTGAGCAGTTTAGAGACTTGAGTATGGTTTGTGAGTTAAATTCAGAAAGTGTAATGTTGGGGATGCTGAAGGTGAATAATGAGTTCCTTCATGAAATAAGAGAAGGTCAGAAACTAGACTTGAAATTGGTAGACTTGATGACCGTAGGTAGAACGGATAAGGAAGAAGACTTTAAAGTAGATGAATATGGTGTGTTGAAGTTCAAAGACATAATTTTTGTGCCAGATAATCCTGATTTGAAAAAGGTAATTTTGAAAGAAAGCCACGAGAGTAGCTTGAGTATTCATCCAGGAGCTACGAAAATGTATCAAGACCTGAAGAAATTATTTTGGTGGTCGGGTATGAAGAAAGACATAGCTTGGTTTGTGTATGCTTGTTTGACTTGTCAAGAGTCAAATGTGGAACACCAGAAACCATCCAGTTTGATGCAACCGATGGAAATACCGGAGTGGAAATGGGATAGTATTACAATGGATTTTCTGATTGGATTATCGAATACAGCGAGAGGTTTTGACGCAATTTGAGTAATTGTGGATAGATTGATGAAGTCGGTGCATTTTACACTGATTAACATCGGTTTTCCTTTGACAAAGTTAGCAGAAATTTATATCAGAGTGATAGTGAAGTTACACGGGGTTCTGTCGAGCATTGTATCTGACAGAGACCCGAGGTTTACTTCTGGATTTTGGAAAAGCTTGCAAGAAGCTTTAGGTTCCAGTTTGAAATTGAGTTCTGCTTATCACCCGCAGACCGATGGTCAATCTGAGAGGACTATTCAGTCATTGGAAGATTTTTTGAGAGCGTGTATACTCGAGCGAGGAAGTGCTTGGGATACTCATTTACCGGTGATTGAATTTACTTACAACAACTGTTATCATTCTAGTATTGGAATGGCACCTTTTGAAGCATTGTATGGTAGAAGGTGTAGGACACCTCTATGTTGGTATGAATCGGGCGAGAGTACGGTACTCGGACCCGAGATTGTGCAACAGACCACGGAGGTAATCCAGATGATTAGGGAGAAAACGAAGACGGCCAGAGTAGGCAGAAAAGCTACCTTAATAATAGGAAGAAAGACTTAGAATTCAACAAGGGTGACCATGTATTTCTTAGAGTCAATCCGGTGACCGGTGTTGGTCGTGCGCTGAAATCAAAGAAATTGGATCCTAAGTTCATTGGACCGTATCAGGTTCTGCAGAGGGTTGGAGCGATTTCCTATAGAGTGGCGTTGCCACCCGGACTTTCGAATCTGCATGACGTGTTTCATGTATCGCAACTTCGGAAGTATGTTGCTGATCCATCTCATGTGCTTCAGATAGATGAATTGCAAGTTCGAGATAACCTTATGGTGGAGGCGATGCCATTGAGAATCAAAGACCGCAAGATGAAACAACTAAGAGGGAAAGATATCCCGTTGGTGAGAATAGCTTAGGGAGGAACTGCTGGAGGAAGTGTGACCTAGGAATTTGAGAGCAAGATACGAGAGTGGTATCCGGAAATGTTCTTATCAGGTACATTTTCGAGGACGAAAATATTTTTAAGTGGAGGAGAGTTGTAACACCCCAATTAAATTATTTAATCATTTTATACTTTTTCGCGTGTATTTGTTTGATGTCCTTAATTAAGGGTATGAGGTTAGGAGCGAGAGTGAGAGCTGACCTTAGTTGGGGTAATGTAGACCTAGAATAAGAGATAATTTAATAACAAGATTAGGAGCATTATGATTATTAATATTATTATTTCAATTATTATTAATAATAATATTAATATGATTATGGTTATTATTATTGTTATTATTATTATTATTATTATTAGTAATTAAATTAGATGAATTAAGAATATAATTAAGAGGGTTTAGGGAGAGTTAGTGAAGTAGACAGTTAACACGTAAAAGAGGAAAAAGACAGAGAAAGAAGAACTAGGGCAGAGGAACCAATTCTCCATTGCTGTCAAGGAAAAAGCTCCAATCAAAGGTAAGGGGGGAATGGATTTCAATATGGGTGAATTAACAAGAGAGGGTAGTGAGATGTCCTTTCTCTCATAGGATTTATGTCTATTTTTGGTTTTCTTGATCTAAATTTCGTAACATGATGAATTCCCTAAAATTACTGTATTGTTGAATGATTTTTATATGATGATTGTGTGTATGAATCTGGGTTGATATGAAATTCGTGTGAAAATTTCTTGATGCTATAATAGAATTTTGATGAATAACAGATCTAGGAAATAAGAGTTTGAGGGTTAACGAAATCGAACCTTACATGATAGAAACTTAGGAGAATAATGGATAGATGAAGTATAGTGTAGGTAGAGAGAAACGATTAACAAACAATTGAATTCTGGGTTGAGTTGAGTGGTAAAATGAAGAGTATTGAGTGAGGATTCGTGAAAGGGATCAAATTTGAGTTTTTGACAGCAGTTCTGGTGATACGCGTATAAGACAGGGCGATACGCGTAACAGATAAGGCAATACGCATATGGTGAGCCTAACAGATAGAGCAATACGCATAACATATAGAACAATACGCGTATGGTGGGCCTGACAACAAGGCAATACGCGTATGGGTAGGTCTGTGATGACTTTTTCTCATTTTCGCGATTTCTATCCAGATTTCGCTTGGAACGCATTTCCGTTTAATTGGTAGGATTAATATGACTTAAATGAATCTAAGGAAAATTAATAATAAATTTAATTATAGAGAATGTGGAAAATTACATTTTTTTCTCTTAGAGGTGTGATGATGTGTGTGGACCAGGACTGTCC
Organism: Lathyrus sativus; assembly: GCA_963859935.3. Classification (NCBI taxonomy): domain Eukaryota; kingdom Viridiplantae; phylum Streptophyta; class Magnoliopsida; order Fabales; family Fabaceae; genus Lathyrus; species Lathyrus sativus. The sequence continues at coordinate 62,877,924 of OZ012737.1, read as the reverse complement.
AGTATGGATGATCTGGTGTGATGATGGTAATTCCCAAGAGGATTATGGTGAGCGGATGGCTCGTGTGGATCATTGATGATTAGGAATTATGCTTGGAATTATTATTATATATGCATAATTGTGTTATCATGCATTTCATGTCATGTGTCTTATGGAGATGGCTAGGTGGGAATCCATGATGGGTTCCTAGTTCATCCGGACATCATGTTGAAGTTGTTGTGGAGATAAGTTGTAGTTTAGAGGAACGTATACGACTTATCTGGATTCCGACAGGAATCGGGTACTAGGGTGAACCGTACGTATTTGTGTTGGTACCACATGCATTGTGTCGAGTCAGTGAGTCACATTACATATTTGTATTTGATTATGGGCTATTAATGCCGAGTGATTGAGATGGCACATGTATGTGTGTTGCATGTGTATGATTGTATGTGTGGCATGTAACTACTCTTTAGCATGTGTATTTCACCGCTTATTTATTGAATGTAGTTCTCACCCCTTTCTGTTTGTTGCGTCTGTGCTCCTTGGGAGTGCAAATGACTAGGTACCTGAGTAGTGCTTGGAGTGTGTTGCTATTTGATCGAGTCCTAGGAGTCGCTTTGATACGTAACATGGGATGACGGGATTACGTTATATTTTGCTTATTTTCTTGATTAATTATTATGTATCTTTCATCTGTTGGATTAATGACGTATAACCACCGGTTGTGGGGATTATGTTTAAACATTGATTTTATTCCGTTGTTTTATTGAATGACCTTGTTGAAATACTGTGGGATGCATGAAGTGACTTGATACTTCATTGAATGAGAAAAATGTCTATGTGACATCCTACCTATTTTGAAAACTCTGATGCATTTTCTTTAATATTCATATAATACACGTACGGGGTAGAGTGGGGTGTTACATGTCACACCTTGAAGGTCTCTCCACTATGTTAGATCTTTGTACAAGCCTTACACCCAGACCTCTTTTACAATTTTCTAACATAAACACCAAACTTATGGTGGAATTTGAATCAACCTAATTCAAAGAACCTTTTCACAAACACCAATGCTATGATGGACTTTGAATCTCCCCAATTTAAAGAAATTTTTACAACACAGACAGAAAATATACCATTTTCTATTTGCAAACACTTTTAGAAAGTACACACTTTTTTTACAAATTCAGTCACACACATAGTGGTCAATTACAACAATATGATAAAAATACTTTGAGTCACAATGATTTTGGACACTTTCCAAAATTCAGAAATCTGATCTTCCCTTTCTAGTAAACAATTCACGATTATATAGAACCTATGTTCTTAAAGGTTTGATGAAAATTTTCTATAATATAAGAAAATTATAAAGACAAAATTTCCATGAAGTTTGTGATTGAACACTTAAAATTTGAATGAACTGTTTTTAATATTTGAATGAAAGAGGTTAATTAAAAATTTGGTATATTTTGCTTTAAATAAATCATAAGATGCATCTTAGATTAGAAGCAACGTTTGGAGAAAATTCATGATGGATTGCAATGGTTTGGAATAGCAAGATATTAGATTTTTTAAATATTCTCAGGGTGCAATTACGTGAATGATGCAATCGATTGTCACCTTTGTAATGTTCAATCTTTTCAGCCAGACCCATGATGCAATCAATTTCACAAATGAAGCAATGATTGGAACCATTAAAACTTTCAATTTTTCTAGGAAGAGACAACATGCAATCGATTTCACTTTTAAAAAAACTTGAATTTTAGCCTTTTAATAGATGTGTCTTGATTGAAAGTTATGCATGAGTGTTAGGGAAAACTTATAGGGGATCGGATGAGAGATTTTGAGCATCTAAAGTTTATACAAATATGAATTGACATTGTACCTTATCTCATTATCAAATCCTTTTGATTTCCATAACATCCAAATCTTGTGCATTCTTGATTCTTGATTCCAAACTTTTTCTTCTTTGATATTTGTTCTTTGATAAGATTTTGTCTGAAGCTGAGAAAAATACACAAGAGGAAGGGTTGAATTATGTATGCCAAATCTTTTTTACTTTTGAACCAGAGTTCAGAATCTAAATAGAAGTTCATAATCTGATTAACAAGTGCAAAAGATAAACTAGCAGAAGTAAATAAATAAGAAAAGAACACACAAAAATTATCTTGGTTCCTACTTCAATTAAGAGTAGTCCAGTCCCCTTACAGCACAAGAGATTTCCACTATAATCAAACAAATTACAACTACTTATACCCTAAAGTATAATACTTTCTCCTGCTCAGACCTACAACCTAAGTCTTCCTTGCTCAATCAACGCCTGATCAAGACTTCCTACTCAAATCCTCATATCCTAAGACTTCCTTGTTCAAACCCCTCGAATTCAAGACTTCCTTGCTTATACCCTCGAGTACAATACTTCCTTGCTTAGACCTACAGTCCAAGACTTCCTTTCTTAAATTCCACGAATCCAAGACTTCAATGCTCAAGCCCACAGCAAGAGACTTTATCTAAACTGACTGTTTAGAGAAGTAATAACTTATAGCAACACTTGATTAACAACCAGAGGTGTTCAAATATAATACATCACACTTTAAAACTAAAGATTCTTAAGTTTTACAAGAATAAGAACTCTTAAAATATTAGCTTCTATTGAGTTGATACAAATGGTGTGAAGTGCATGTATGTTGCAATGTTATTCTCTTTGTTGATCTTCAATTTTTCTGCTCCTTTTATAGCTGAAGAAATAGAGTCGTTGAAGCAACCTAACGACTACATTCAAATCAAATATTTTTGCATACTTTTTTTTCCAATAAAGCAGGTATTGGAACTCGTAACCAAGAAATTACCCGCTGAACAAGGCCTTTGTCCAGAGAACTCTTCTATGAAACAGGTACAACACAATCTTTTGAAGATAATGTCAACTACTTTTGAGTCCCTTGATATCTGAGCTTGAGTTGACATCCATCAGTATCAGAGAAAGGATTAGCATGCTTCTGATTCTTAAATATGCAAAAGATAACTTTATGGCTAGACTCTCTCACAAGAACCTGATCAGAACCAAACCATAACTTGTTTCCGTGACAAAACTTGTTTCATCAAGTAAATTGAATTATGTACACATGAACCAGCTAGTAAGAAATCCTAATTTTTCTTCAAATACTTTGTTATCATCAAAATCTTAAAGGACACATGGTATGAACCAAATTTATCTCAATAATCTCCCCCTTTTTAATGATAACAACATTAAATATTTTAAAACAATCAGTTACAAATTAATTACTCAACAACTTTCAGGGTCTGAGGTTTTTAAGCTCCCCCTGTGTCAAACAGTCTTAGAGGCAAGGTTTATAAGCTCCCCTTAAGTCCTATATGTGAAGTCTAAGAGGTGAGGTTTGTAATATCCCCTTATATAGAATGATTATATCCACTCTAAGATTAATCTTATAGAATACTTAATTTGTTTCTCCCCTTTTGTCATCAATAAAAAGATAACAGTACAGAAAAATAGACATGTAGACCCTAGTGATTAATAATGGTTTTTAAATAATTCATTTATGAACACCAATCAAGAACAAGTTTGTTTTCTTCAACCCAACTCATTGCACATGAGCAACAACACCTTGTTGAACAAGAATCACAAAATGGATCCTACCAAAAGGAATGATCATAGATAGTTGAACATGGTTTGAGGTAAGTTGATTTTCATCCTTGAGACTAGGAGCAAAATGAATTGTTTATCCTCAAGAGAAATCCATCCTAATCCATTTTCTCTAGGCCATAGTTTGGTCCCCATAATTTGCTTCCAAACTTTTGCCATATGAGTAAGAGTAGAAGGGCTTGCGTTAGAAGCAACATTGTCATATATGTTGTTGATGAGATTCAGGAACCTATTGTCATGTATGTATTCCTCAACAGTAACTACATCCTCTTCACAATTTATTGCTTGAGAAATAAGTTTAGAGTTGATTACAACAGGAAAACCATAGACAATAGATAGAATCTGACAAACATATAACTCACTCTTATGAACATGAGCTTTTGCCTAAAATATTTCACAAGATTTGGATAGATTGGTCCATCAAACATTGCAAAATATCCATCCCATTTCTAAAAATGAATATCTTAGACTATCCGAGAAATGTTAACAGTCGCCAATTATTGAGGTCAATAGTATATTCCTTTAGAATATCTAGATCATAGATATCTCCTATGATGGTTTTTGAAGACATATTGAAAGAGAAATAAATTCAAGTAGAAAATAATGATTTTATAACACTATCTTACATAGAAGATAATACATAAAAATCGGGTAAATCTTATATACAATCACATAACACATGGAATGCTAATTTATGATAAATGAGCAAGCATGTATTAAATGTTTGGACGATAATGAGTCTAAGTAAAAACTAATCAAAATCTTCGTCAGTACACTCCCGTTAAGAACCAAATTTCAAGACAATTTTTTTTAAAATAGGCAAGAGTGATAAAAATGTTCCTTCAGTCTCGAGAATAACTATTTTTGAGAAAACGCAATAACCAAGGATGATTAATTAAAGATACTTTTGCAAGTACAACATTTTTACAAATGGATTCTGATTTTACCTTGTTGAGTGTATTTGACAATTTCACTGAAAAAGAGTTTATGAGACTACTTTCCACCATCAAGTCAATATTTATAAAACTTGTTCTTGAACAACTTAATTCTCAAAGGACTTATAAGACAAAGATTATTATTTTATCAGAACTCAAAATTAATCCCATTGTTAATTCAAAGCACACAGCATAAAATTAAACACTTACTGTCTGCTTAAATAATAAAGCAACAAGAATGAAAAAGATTCAGCAAACTCTACAATTAAAGCTTATAAACCATACTTAGAAAATTTTTTAGACTTAGTGATATACTATATTCCAACTGAGTGCTATCAGAATCCAAGTTTCCTTTAGATTTTAAAAAATTGACGCTCCTCAGAACGCGTCTATCATTAGAATATGGTTTATCAGATTCTACTTCTGATTACCAACAGTTTTTGATACTCCATTCATATTGTAAGCATTATTCATCAACAAAGACCATGTTCAAACTTTTCCTTATGAGATCAAATCTTGCGACAACTAAGGGTTTTGTGAATATATCAGCCCACTGATGATCAGTATCAATAAACTTAATATTTATTATCCCCTTTTAAACATAGTCCCTAATAAAATGGTGTTTAATTTCAATATGTTTAGTTCTAGAATGTTGAATTAGATTCTTTGTTAGACAAATAACAACAATGTTATCATAATAGATAGGAATACTATTATCAAAAATATGATAATCTTCTATCTGATACTTCATCCATAGTAGTTGAGTGTAAGACTTAGCAGCTGAGATGTATTCTGATTCATCTATAGATAGAGCAAAAGTTTCTTGTCTTTTGCTAGCCCGTATAAGGTTTTCACCTAAGAATTGACAGTTTCCACTTGTGTATTTCCTCTCAATTCTATCCCCGGCATAGTCAGCATCATAGATTCCAACTAGCTTATAATCTGAAGATTTCTTATAAAGAAGTCCAAGATTAGTCGTTCCTTTCAAATATCTAAAGATCCTTTTAACAACTTTTAAATGAGTTTCTTTAGGATTAGATTGGAATCTCGCACACAAACATACATTGAATAAACTATCTGGTTTGTAAGAAGTGAGATAGATTAAGGAACCTATCATACCTCAATATTTAGTCTGATCCACTTTGGCACTGCATTCTTCACTATTCAGGTTACAGGTAGGATGGATAGGAGTTGTCATAACTTTGCAATCGTCAAGATTGAACTTCTTCAAGAGTTTTCTTGTGTACTTTGACTGATGAATGTATATACCTTCTTTTCTTTGATTGATTTGAATTCTAAGAAAGTATTTTAATTCACCCATAGTACTCATCTCAAATTCAGTCTGCATGGTCTTAGAAAATTCTTGGCAAAGAGATGCATTAGTGGAACCAAAAATTACGTCATCAACATAAATTTGAACAATCAAAATTTCTTCCTTTTGAGTTTTCCTAAACAGTGTAGTGTCAACTTTACCTTTATAAAAACTATTCTCAAGCTGAAAATTACTCAGTCTCTTATACCAAGCTCTTGGAGCTTGTTTAAGTCCATAGAGAGTTTTCTTAAGCTTGTAGACAAAGTCTGGATGGTTTGGATCTTCAAATCCAAGAGGTTGTTTAACATACACTTCTTCAGTAATAACTCCATTAAGAAAAGCACTTTTGACGTCCATCTGATAAAGCACAATGTCATGATTAATATCATAAAATAGAAGAAGTATTATTGCCTCTAATCTTGCCACAGGAGAAAAGGTTTCAAAGAAGTCAATTTCTTCTTACTGACTGTAACCCTGAGCTACAAGTCTCGCTTTGTTCCACAAAACTTCTCCTTGTTATTCATCTTGTTTAAAAAAACCCCACTTAGTACCAATGATGTTCTTCAAATGTGGTCTTGGAACAAGATCCCACACATCATTCCTTTAAAACTGATTCAATTCTTCTTGCATAGCCACGATCCACTCATTATCTAATAAGGCATCGTCAATAGTGGCAGGCTCTGTCAATAAGATAAGTCTAAGAATTGATTGATTGATCATTTTTGAAAGCTGGTATAGTTCTCAACGGCTCATCTTTATTCCCAATTATTTTCCCTTCTGGATGAGACGCTTTATATTGAAATGATCTCTTAGGTGGAACAAAAGCTTCAAAACTATTTTGAATAATTACTGAATCTATAGTAGTAGAATTATTTGGAGTTACTTCAGTTTCTGCAGCTTTTGGTGTTCCCTCAATTATAGTATTGGACTCTAATAAACCATCATCTAAACTATTTTCTTTTGGAATACATACCACAAGTTGTTCTTCAGAATTCTAAATTGTTGCAAGATTATCATTTGGATCCATAGCCTCTGAATTTTCATTGTCAGGCATTTTTTCATCATATTTAACATGCATAGACTCTTCAATCATTCTGGTTTCTGACTTGTACATTTTGTATGCTTTTGAGCGTTCAGAGTATCCTAAAAAGATACCCTTTTGAGCTTTAGCATCAAATTTCTTTAGGTAGACTTTATTGTTATTTCCATGATTCTATGATTGTCCATGGTTCTATGATTGGCTAAATTTTGGTAAAAACACGATTCAGCACTGATGTTAAGCAAGATGTTATAACATCTTCATCTATTGTCAAGACAGAACTGCTGTTATGTATTTTAATCAAGATGTCAAAGCAGATGTCATGACATCTTTGTCTGGTACAGCAGGAGCTGCTAATTTATATCTCTTGATAGAGGTGTTTTGGTTTGATGAGATCCTGTTGGATATACCTCACCAGTGTGTGAAGGTCAAAGAGATTTATTTGGAACAAAGTGCATATTTAATTGGTGTTCATAAAAAGGATCTTTGAGACTTTCTAGGAAACTATAATATATTTGTTTCTACTGTTATGAAGAAGATTCTGCAGAAGAATGGGAGTTTGTATATGTTCTTGATTGGCTGCATTTTGGAAAACATTGATGTGTGTGTAGATGTCTTGACTGATGTCATGACATACTTGTGTAGTGTACTGCTGGGTAAGTTTGGTTAGCTAGAACAGAGTGTATTGGATGTCATGTTGAATGTTATGACATCAGGTAGCTGCCAGCAAGGGCGTGTGTTTGTTTTTTTGTTATGGTTCCTAAGTTATCTCAGGCTAGATTTCAGAAAACCTGCTAGGGTTCCTTAGTTATCTCAGACAAGACTCTAGGCAGTGTTGAGCATAACATGAAATGCCTATGACCTATTATTTAGCACCTTGAATTGTGGAGACTGGATTAACTTGGTTAAACCTAATTTCTGTTGCAATTTATGAAGATTGAAATCTTATCTTCCTGCTATTACTTCTGACCATCCCAAGCCCAGTCTACATTACTATTTAAGGAGGCTCAAAAGCAAGGAAAATGGAGCACTCACAACAAGAAAAACTTGAGTGTAAAATAAGGGTTTAGGGTTTTGAGAGTTGTTTGTGTGTGACTTTGTAAGTCACCCTTTGTATCTTTAGATGCGTCATGGTAGACATGTTTAGGTTGTTAATTATTCACTCAAAGCTTATAAGCAAGAGTGTATTGTTCTTAATTAAAGCTGCTAAGCAAAATCAAGTATTGTGACTTTGAAAAGTGTCTTCTAAAGTCTTTCTTCTTGTATTGAATTGTTATCACTGCTGTGATTGAGGGGAAGTGAGAGGTCTCTCTTATCTAGTGGGTTCTAGGAAGAAATTGCATTGGGTAGAGATTAAGTGAGGAGTTGTAAACTGGAAGTTTAGCTTTGAATTAATTATGCTAATAGTGGATTTCCTTGCTGGCTTGGTAGCCCCCAGATGTAGGTGATGTTGCACCGAACTGAGTAAACAATTCATTGTGTTATTTACTACTTTCGTTACCTGTTTACTGCTAAGTTTAATAATCTGTTCAGAAGCGGATGCCATAACATCCGATATAACATCGAATGTCAGTTACTTATCTTTCTGCATTTAATATTCTGCTCAATTTAAACGGTTAGATAAATTGTTCTGTCAGTCTGCAGATGTTACAGCAGATGTCATGACATTGCTCATTTTTTAAAGGGATTTAAAATGGTCATGTTCTGTCCTTGTTCTATTTTAACAGAGATCAATGTTCTTAACATCTCTTAGGACATCTGAGATCTGCATACCAGAATTTCATTTATTATTCAAAATGTAACAAGTATATCCAAATTGTTGAAAATGAGATATGCTTGGTCTCCTACCTTTAAATAATTCATATGATGTTTTATTCGAAATTAGTCTAATATAGATTATGTTTTGAATGTAACAAGACATATTAACAACTTCTGCGTACAAGTACTTTGGAAGTTTGTTTTGATGTATCATGGTCGTTGCCATATCTTGTAAAGATTTGTTCTTTCTTTCTACAACCTCATTTTATTGTGAATTTTCTAGGAAAAGAGAACTCATGGGTAATTCCATATTTTTCACAAAAAAATTCAAATGGCTCATTTTCAAACGCTCTGCCATGATCACTTCAAACTTTTAAGATCTTTACTTCCATTTCAGATTGTACTTGAATGAAAAAAGGTGCTAAATACTTTGTACATTTCATATTTAGATTGGAGAAATTTTACCCAAGTCCATATGCCGAAATCATCAACAATGACCAAACCATATTTCTCCCCACTAATCGAAGCAGTCCTAATAGGACCAAACATATCAATGTGAAGTAAGTCTAAGGGTCTAGAGGTAGAGATGATGCTTTTATTTTTAAAATAGGTTTTCACAATCTTTCTGACTTAACGTGCTCCACAGAGAGCATCTGAGTGATAGTCAAGATCTGGCAGCCCTTTGACATGTTTTTGCTTGATAAATTTGGAGATTAATCTCCAGTTAGCATGACCTAACATTTTGTGCCAAATCAATTTCTCATTACTCATTGTCATTAGGAAAATGACCTTCTGATCAACCAACTCAGAAAGATTGATTTTATAAAAATTTCCCTTCCTTTTCTCTTTGAGCACAATAGTTTTGTCAGCATTAATAACTGAACAGAAATTCTTTTTAAATATCACTTCACAACCAATATCATACAATTGACTTATGCTAAGTAGATTATGCTTTAAGCCATCTACCAACCAAACTTTATTGATAAGGGTTAGAGAGTTATCAATGGTACCTACACCAATGATCTTTCCTTTCTGGACTTCTCCAAAACCCCATTTTTCCTTCCTCTTTCAGATTTAGGGTTTGGAACATATGCCTTTCTCCCATCATATGACGTGAGCAGCCACTGTCCAGATACCATGTTTGGTTTCCCCTCTTTCCCTTTAGGCATATCTGCAGCAAAGACAATTTGAGATTTAGGTACCCATACACATATGGGTCCTTTTATGTTAGTCTTGACAAGTTCTTTCCTATCATGTGCTTTTGCCATGTAAAAAGGTTTAGCTTCACTCCATGCTTTCTGTTTCCAAAAACTTTGACTGGAGTGATTTTCAAACTTAGTTTCTAAATCCTTTTTAGCCTGTGATTCATATGTTTTGGATATTGATGTAATCAGAACTTTTGGACTATCAGGTTCTGACATTACAATACCTTTCAACTTCTGATCAATAGGTTTTGTTAGATTCATAACTTTTAGATTATCATTATCATGAACAAAATATTTCCTTAACACTTTCTGAGCAATCATAGAGGAAGAAGGATCTGGGGACTCTTTACACAATGGCATATTAGAACTTGAGCAGTTCTCATTGTACCCCAATTCTTCTCTATTGATTTTTCCAATTCCATAAAACATAGATGCAAGTTTAGTTCTACCAATTTTAGATGTGATGAAATTATGAAATGATTTATCATGTTTACCTAGAGTAGAACATTCATTTTGAGATATGTTGATTTCTTTTAATTCTTCTTTTAAAATGAAGTTATCTCTTTTTAAAATTTTAATGCGACTAAATTGATCTTTGCAGTGATTCATGATATCATTCATGCATAAAATGAAGTCAGAATAAGAGTACACCTCATTTTCGGCTTCATACACTATTTCAGATAAAAGTCCTTATTCGGACGTGTGAGGCATCAACGCCAAATTGGCTTCATCTTCTTTTTATGAATCTTCATCGTCTAGCTCTTCTCATGTTTCCATAAAATTATTTTTATATATGTTCCTGAAGTTATCTTTCTGATGACTTCCTTTCTTTTGACTATCTTTCTGAATATCAGGACAGTCAATTTTGTAGTGACCAAGTTTGTTGCTTTTGTAGCATATTTTATCTTCATCTTTCTCTTTAGAGTTAGATCTTCTAAATCCACTGCTTTTTGAAAATATTTTGTTCCTTCTGGCCATTTTTTGAAATCATCTAATGAAGCATTCCATATCATCATCATCAGATCTACCATTAGAATCTTCTTCAGAAGTTTCATCAGGTTTACTGATCTTTGAACGCCTTTTGGATTTTTCACCAGAATTTTCAAAAGTAAATCCCAAGGCAAGAGATTTAAATTTATTTGAAGACTCATGTCCATTCAGTTCCATCTCATGGATCTGAAGGTTGCTGATTAGACTTTCAAGAGATAGTGTATCCAGGTCTTTAGCTTTCTAAATAACTATTACTTTAGGTCTAAACTTTAAACAGAGACTTATTAGAGTCTTTTCAACATGATATGATGCAAAGTAACTCTTACTTAACACTTGAAGGCCTGAGACAAGAATCTTAAATCTGGAGAGCATGGTTTTAATATCCTCATCATCCTTCATTTTTAACAACTCATACTTTTGTACCAACAAGTTAGCTTTTGCTTCTCTAACTTGTTGATTCCCTTCATTGGTAGAGCACAATGATTCAAATATATTCTTAGCAGTAGACTTATCAATGATTTTCATATACTCATCATGTGGTAGAGCATCGACTAGAATATCTCTAACTCTGATGTTTTCTAAAAAATTTCTTTTGAGCTGGATGAAAAATTTTCTGTTAGATACAATACCAACACTATCAATGGTGATCTCAATACCATCTTCAAGTATATCCCGCAACTCATCATCAAGTTCAATGATATAAGTGTACATCTTTATTTTCCACCATTTGAACTCAGTAGAATTACCACTGAATACAAGAGGTATAGCAGAATAATGATTTCTCTCAGAAGCACTATAATCATAGGATAAAAACGAATAACTTATAGCAACACTTGATTAACAATTAGAGGTGTTCAAATATAATACAACACACTTTAACTTTAAATATTCTTAAGCTATACAAGAATAAGAACTCTTAAAATATTAACTTATCTTGGGCTGATACAGATGGTGTGAAGTGCGTGTATATTTCAGTTGTAGTTACAGTGTTATTCTCTTAGTTGATCTTCAATTTTTCTACTCGTTTTATAGATGAAGAAATAGAGTCGTTGAAGCAAACTAACGACTATATTCAAATCAAATATTTTTGCATATTTTATTTTCCAATAAAGCAGGTGTTAGGACTCGTAGCCAAGGATTTACCTACTAAACAAGTCCTTTGTCTAGATAACTCTTCTATGAAACAAGTACAACACAATCTTTTGAAGATAATGTTAACTACCCTCGAGTACTGTGATTTCTAAGCTTGAGTTGCATCCTTTAGTATCAGAGGCAGGTTAGCACGCTTCTGATTCTTAAATATGCAAAAGATAAGTTTATGGTCAGACTCTCTCACAAGAACTTGATCAGAAACGAACCATAACTTATTTCCGTGACACAACTTGTTTCATCAAGTAAATTGAATTATGTACACATGAACCAGCTAGTTAGAAATCCTAATTGTTCTTTAAATACTTTGTTATCATCAAAACCTTTGAGGGTACATGATATGAACCAAATTTGTCTCAACATTGTCTTCATCAAAACTAAAATAAGATAGATGATGAACATCTTCTTCATATATTTCTTGGTGTACTACATGGTGATATCCAACCACCCCTCTCCGAAGCAGTCTAACCTTAAAGAGATCCATTTACTGAGGTTCCTCCCCATGGATCTAATTGATAGGGAAGAACATGCCAAGGAAGATAAGAAGCTGAAGGAGAAAATCTCTAAGTACAAAGGAGATCTGGCCAAAACGGCAGGCACTAATTATGACTTTGTAAGCAAAGAACCGATCATGTGAGGAAAACTTAGGGAAGCAGATTCTCAGTCCAAGAATTTTGCTACCAAAGAGAAAGAATTGATGGAAACCTTGAAGAAGGCCCTTAACACCCATGAGAGGCTAGAGGATGAAGCATCTACATTGAAGGATGAATTGGCAGAAACCTCATATATCTACTTTGAGAGGGATCAGGAGTAAATAACCTTCCTTCACCTTGGGTTGGGCTTGAGCCCATGGATATGTTCAAGGTTTTTCATGGTGTTCAATGGGTGACGTCTCAAATGCCTCCCAATCTTTTGATCTCTCTGCCTTGCCTGCCATGGACATTCACGTTAAACCCGAGGACGAGAAGGCGGTGGATGACATTAATCTGGTGGCGAACTTTGCTGGGGTGCCCTGAAGAAAAGTTGGCTCCTAGGAAGTGTCATTGATTTGGTAGACTCCTTATTTTATTATTATTATTTTGGTTGTTTTTGTAAATGTGCCTCAAGAAATTGGCTTAGGGGCTTTTATGTATCCTTGAACATTGCCCTTAAAGGCTTCCTCGTATTATACTTTTTACTTTTTCACTATGATTCATTTGTGGTTAAGATGTTATTGTCTTGGCATACTCGTCATACCCTTGGGCATCGTAGGTGGCACCTAGGTTTAATATTTGACCTATTTTTTACGCGAGGACTCCAACATGTTTAATAGCCTTAAGAGGCAGCAAGGACTCCCTCATAGGGATCCAACATGTTTGATAGCCTTAAGAGGCGACAAGGACTCCCACGTAGGGATACATCATGTTAGCCTTAATAGGTGGAAAGGAATCTCATATAGGGATCCAATATGTTTAATAGTCTAAAGAGGTGACGTGGACTCCTAGGGATCCAACATGTTTAATAGCCTTAAAAGTAGGCAAGGACTTCCACGTAGCGATCCAGCATATTAAATAGCCTTAAGAGGTGGCAAGGAATTCCATGTAGGGATCTAACATGTTTAATAACTTTAAGAGGTGACAATGACTCCCAGTAGGGGTCCAACATATTTTAAGAAGCGATATTGATCATGCTTCATTGCTCTTTGGAAGCATGCAAGTAAACTAGCAATAATCCAAAAATCATATAAAATAAATAGAGGGCCTCATTAGCGCTGGTTTAACTATTACGTAAAAGAGTTCCCTCATTGATATCCTTACAAACATGTTCGAGATTATAACTCGCCTAAAAAAATAAAGATTAAACAAACTAAACTAAAGGAGAGCCTTTGCCCCAGTGATCATCTCGCCTTCACTGCATACTTTGCAATCTCTTCTTTAGAATTGGCAAGGAGCGTCCTAGCAGAATCTTTCTCGAATGGCTATATCATTGTCTTAGTACTCACGCTACTTATGCCTATTTTCTGAACTTATTTAACTTTAATCTTTCCACATAGCATTTTCTGGAAATCTCTTAAGTTCCATGGATAACGCTTACCTGCTCATCTGGGAACGGGTACTTAATACATAAATATAAGATGGATATGATGGCCCCTAACTGGTTAAAATCAAGTCACCCTATGATTATATTATACGATATGGGCGCATAATTTACTAGATACCTTATCGTGATCTCTCTAGATTTTCTATTGCTCCAAAGGTAGTCTCCAATGTTATGTAGCCATTTACCTTTATCGGTTCTCTCGAAAAACCTGCCAACGGTCCTTAGAAGGTTTTTAGATCCTCCATATTCATACGAAGCCTCTCAAGTGTGTCATAATAGAGAATTTACACGGAGGTCATATAGTCAATCAAGGCTCTATTGATCTCCTAATCGCCATAACGAACAACGATGACCATGGGGTTATCGTTGTGATGGTGAATCCCGACGACATCCTTCTCCTAAAAGGTAATTATAGCCTCTAGAGCTTGTGATTCACTTATCTTAGATTCAATGTGCAAACTATCGACAGTCAGGGCCTGGAGAGTTTGTTCATTCAGGCGGGAATGGAAATATTGCATTAAGTGAATCCTCCAACAATGGTGTTGAGAGTATAAAGAATAGATCAGTCCTCGCCACCTTTATCTAGCTTTTCACCCTTCTTGGACCCTAGACTATCCGACAAGTATCAACTTTGCGAGTTGGATTTGCCTGATCCTCCAGCTTAGTTTCCCTCGATACACTTTTTAAGGTATCTCTCTTGTATGAGGCGCTCTATCTCCTTTTTGAGTTGGTAACAATCTTCTGTCTAATGCACATTGACCTTATGGAACTTCCACCAATTGTGAGGATTGGGTCCCATGACTTATGTCAGACAAGAGCTTTCACTTTAAAGAGTCGGGTGATCTAATGATGGCCATTTAAATGTAGATGAAGGCCACATGCTCATATGGATCGCTACATCCATCAAACTTAGCCAACGACAACGACTTAAAGTTCTATGGAACGAGCACCTTCCATATTTTGTATAACAGAGGTTAAGTATATAACGTTTCTAGTTCATCCACCATATTTTTCCCTTGTTGGCGATGTTGGATATGATAAATGTTATTTTCTAAAGTTTGGTTCTGACGACGAAGGTCACCCATAGCAGCACACATCTCCGCTATGATGTTTTCCTCGCCATCAGAGTCTTCGCTAGTTGGAGTACTCGTCCTTTTGTTCACCATGATGTGGGATGAGCGTAAAGATGATACTCTGGTCGAATACAATGAGGGTTCCCCAAGCCAGTTTTACCGAGGATCCATTGTGGACGCCAATTATACTAGATAAAGTATAATATATGTGACAATCTCTAGTGTATAAGGGTTCTTAGAGACTTTAAGATTGTTAGGATATTGAGAGCTAGCTCACGTGAGGTGAGAATTTGTTGTATAGGTGTATTTCTGGGTGTTATTGATCATCTTCTTAGTTTGATAATAACGATGTATTTATCGCTCATGGATTTGAATCGAGACCCATATAATTTAGCAACCATTATAAGGGTTTGTTTGGTTCAAATGAGGGGGAGGGGAGGGGAGGGATTTTAATGGAGGGAAGGGAAGGGGAGGGGAAGTGGGGAATTTTTTTAATCAGATAAGTGTTTGGTTCAAAAGAGGGGAGGGGAGGGGAAATGAGGGATTTTAATTAAAAATGTGTTTGGTTCAGGAGGGGGGGAGGAGTTTTATTAATAATTTACATTTTTATCCTTATGATCTTATATAAGTCATATGATATTCAAATGTGAAAAATTCATGCATATTTTTTTGGTAATAAAATTTCTAATATTGAATGACTTAAAAAGTATTTATTTGCCACATAACGTTAAAAAATTGAGTACAATTAATTCGACCTATAACTTTCCAACATAAATTAAACTATATGTTGATAACATCGTCTAAATTGTGATGAATCATCTAACAAAATAAATATATAAAATAACTTATTATTAAATGTTAATTGTTCAAAATATTTAATAAAATGAATAAACAAAAATAAATAAAATGAATGGTTTACAATTTGATATAAAAGAAAATATGATGGATTACATAACAAAATTAAAAGAAAAAAATGAATATGATTATGATTTATATTAAGTACAAAAATTCTAAAATAATTTGAAGGTGGAGAACAATTATAATAAGTTGATGGAAACAATCGAGAAAAAGCAGTAACACGAAAGAAAACGAATAATTTTGAAATACTAAAATCAGTGTTTAAAAACCGGACCAAACCGGTCGGTCGAACCGGGAACCAAAGAGGTCATCGGTTTGGTCTGATTGCTGGATCGGATATGCAATTGAACCAGTAGAAATCGACCAGAACCGGCCAAAACTGTTAAAAACCGGTGAACCGGCAGTTTTGAAAAATCAGCGGTTTAAATACATGTCTTTTTTTCTTCATAATAACGACGCCATTTTGATAATTTATTTTTATAAGTAGACTTTATTCAAAACTTATTTGGAACAATTTTTCTTCGTTTGTAATCAGATATTGTTCAAAAATCATTTGGATTAGTATTTTGTACTATTTTGTCATGCATGTTGACTATGTCAAGAGTTTGAATTTAAAGAATGAACTTGTGAAATTATGATATTTTGAAATTTTGTAGGCGTCATGATGTTTTTTAAAGACCGGGTCATCCGGTTCGATCGATTTATTAAATATATAGTTCTTTTATAGAGACCGACTTATTCAGTCGAGTTATCCGGTTTAATCTGGTTTAGTCATGCGGTTCAACCAGTGACCCAATGGTTCTACCAATGAACCAGCGACCCAGTACCTTCACCGGTTTGATGATCGATCTAGTTTTTAAAACATTGACTAAAATTAAACTAAGGATATGTTAGTAAATATAATAATTTTTAAATATCAAAATTTATATTCTCTTCCCTCCCTTCTAAATCTCTCAAATTCGGAGGGAACCAAAAAATGTGTTTTAGATGAATTTTGCTTCCCTTCCATCTTAAAATTTGAACCAAACATATTTAATTAAAATTTTCTCCTCCCTTTCATCTATCCCGAATCAAACACACCCCTAAATATTAGGGGTGGTCATGGATGGTTAATTTTCAAAACCAATCCATAACCATAAATAATTCATATATTACAACCGGTTATTAAAACCAAATCTCATAACCGGTTTTTATCTTTTAAAATGGTTATAAACCGGTTATATCCATAACCAATTTTATAATTAGTTTTGATTTAATTTTATTTTAAAATTGATGTTTTCAAAATTATAATATTACTATGTGTAAACTTAATTCCCTTTAAAATTTTCACAATATACTAGTAACAAAATATATAGGTGTGTATTTTCATCAAAATATATAGAAATCAACATATTAGTGATCAACAAGAGTAACTAAAAAATAAAAATACTGTTACGAAGTGGAAATTTAATTCCCTTTAAAAATTAACTTTACTAATATTTCAAATACATAGTAACTAAAAAATAAAAATACTGTTACGAAGTGGAAATTTAATTCCCTTTAAAAATTAACTTTACTAATATTTCAAATACATAGTAACTAAAAATTACTATGTTGATTTTAAAAAATTAACTTTATTAAAAATTATTTGGAAAAAATTAAAACAATATTTTTTTCAAAAAAGATTAATTTTTTTTTTCAAAATAAAAATATATATTTTTTTTAAAAAAAATTTAAAGTTTTTTTTTAATTAAAAAATTTGACTAATTTAATTTTTATTTTGATTTTTTAAATCATGAATAAAATAATTAGAGTGCTATATATAATAAGTGATATGAAGGAGATATTATATAGTTTAGATATCTTGAATAAAACGTTTTGCAAATCGGTTGTAAAAATTTTAAACAAACTCTTTCTTAATCATCTTGAAGAGAGCAATATAGGCTTTTAGTATAATACAACCATACTAGAATAAGTATTTAGATATTTTAACAGATAGCGCAGATGCGAATCTATTATTGTACAACAATTATATTAACAATTAATAAATTGTATAATATGTAAGTCTATGTTAGTATATAATAATAATAAAAGATGATTGATTTAACATTAAATTGGTCATTCACTATTAAAACCACTTACTTTAGATCACTCATTCTTATACTTCAAATAAAATTAAATGGTAAATTTAAAATGACGTGATATAAAATAAAATAAAATAGAAATCGTATAGATTAATATTATTTATATATTATTTATCAAATAGTAAAATAATTAATTTTTAAAGCTGAAATTGAAATGAAAAATAAATTAGTTTCCATCAATGATGTTTCAAAAATAAATAGTAAAATAATTACGACGGAAAAATTCTTATTTACTGAAAAAAAAATTAAAACAATATTTTTTTTGAAAAAATTTTCAAAATTTTTTTTAATTAAAAAATTAACTAATTATGAATTTGGTTAAAACCATATTAAAAATATATCCAAAATGTAGATTTGGTTAAAACTATACTAATAATTAATCGGTTTTTAATAACCGAATTTGGATATGGATGTGAATTATTTAAATAATCGATTTATTTGAATACTCTTACTAAATATGAGTAATTGATTCTATAAAATTTAAGATCCGTGGTTAAGTCTCCCGACTTTCTATGTAACGATGTAAGATTTGTTTACTCAATAGATGTTCTACGCATAATCGTGCGTTATAGATAGAAAACCTAGAGACTCGAGCAATACATCTAGAATAAAGGGTGCTCGAACCAAAACGAAAGCACTTAAGCTAGTATACCCCTAGGCACGCTCAAGTTCTTTACAAATCATATCTCTACAAATATCAAAATCTGAATGTAAATAATTTTTTATAGTCAATCAGTTATAGCCATCATATCACTTCATACATTTAGTCAGGATTATAATTATTTAGACCGTAAACTTTTTCTACAAACCGTATATAAAAGTTAAACTCAATTTACATAATTAATGACGTTACCACTATTATGCTACTGTGTCATATATCAGTATTTATTGATTTCCTACATATTCATATAGGTGGGTTGGTTAGGTTAGACAACGTATAACAGCAACTGCTGGTAGCTTTTTCTTTTCCTTTTTAGGTTGGGACAAGCTTATTTCTTGTACAATGATACCTTTTTGTTTGGTGCCCACATGATAGCTTTGATTGATAGATGTATTATAATGTGGAAAAGAAAATTATTATTCTAGTCAGATATATTTCTATATATATAAATTTTTACAAGTGTTAATTTCACATTTAAAGTCTTATTTGTTATAGAGTTAAATTATGATATATCCATCCATTCTTTATTAGAATTTTTTTATCTCCTTTTACTAAATTCAAATTTACTCAATAAAAATTCTGAATCACATGTGTTATAGAGTTGAATATATGAAATTCATTCGTCAATATAGCGAATTTTGATTTCATTTTTTATTAGAGTTTTTTTTTTTTATCTCATTTTACTAAATTCAGATTTACTCAATAAAGATTTTGAACCACATGTGTGTTAACTTAAAAAGTCAAGTGTCATTTTATTTTATTTTATATTAATTTTTTAAATCTATGTATATTTTAAATTATTTATTTAATTTCAGGTGAATTTTAATTAATTTTTTTTTCTTTTAAACTTTTTTTTAAAAATTTTTTTAAGACTTTTTTCGTATTTGTTTAAATGTTTTTTTTTATTTAAAATTTCGTATTTTTTTAAACTCATGTTTTCTTAAATAATTTATATTTAATTTAAAAAACAAATAAAAATATTTAATATATTAAAAATATTTTTTCGTACTTTTTATTTTTATTTTAATATATTTTTGTATTTTATATTTTTTATATTTAATATATTAAAAATATTTCATATATTTAGTATATTTCTTAAACTCATGTTGTCTCTGCATATTTCTCTTTCCTCTCTTGCATTTGATCTCGTTTCGGTTTAGCAAAGCAAAATTTAAAGTTCTTTCTCCGTCACATGGCAACAACACAATCACTCAACTCTTGTGCTCAAAACAAACCACACATAACAAACATTAATGTGAAGATAGATAGTGAAAGCGAAAGGGTATCGGGCGGAGATTGCACGAATCTGGCGTGCTGTTGTTGTTGGACATGTCATGACTAAGTTTTGAGGTTATGTACGAAGGTTTGAGGTGTTGTGGTGCAATTTCATTGTTATTGTTGTTGTTGGGTGAACAACATAATGAATGGCGGTTTGCAGTTGTGTGAAGTTACGGTAGTTTAGGAGGCTCGATTTTGTAGTGTGTCGCGAGACAAAGGAGGTTCTTGTGCGACACAAGAAGAGTGAGTTTTGATTTATGGGGTTGTGTTTCAAGAATGTGTGTTTGAAAGAGAGTATGAATATTGTATGAAAGTTGTGTGAGTGTGTTTGAGTTGTTGTAGGACGTAGAAAATAAGTGGTGTGCTTTTCATAAACAAATATGTGAGGTTTTTTAGAGTGATATCAAAATGGAGGAAGTGAGGAGTTATGGAGGCAGATGAAGTACGTCACGGTTTGTCTCATGTGAAGATGTTTAGTGGTCGTACAATGATTGTTGGGAATAGGAAGAATGGTGGTGAATGTCACTTTTCTATTCTCTTACTTTCCTCATATTTATGTCGACCAAGAGATATGGAGTTATGGGTGGAAGCTCATATCTTATTGTTTGAGAATGAGGCTTGTTACAATGATGGTGGAGATCTTGAGGTGATGAGAGTAAGTTGGGTTAATGGTTGGTGATATCATGAAAGTCATGGAGGGGATTTCATGGAGATGGTTGCATAAAAACTAGGAAAAAGTAAGGGTGATTCCATGTGGTTATCGGGTGGAAGAAAACATGAGAGGACATTATGTTGTAGTTTGAATGGTGTTTTATGGTTATTATGTAGGTGTGAGCTTTTTGAGTTATTAAAGAGAATAGAGGTTAGTGATGGTGGAAAATATTGGCAGAGGGGTGACATATATTTAATCTATTTTTTATATATTGTTTTCATTTTTTAATACTACAAATACATATAGGTATTTCTATTATAAATTTGATTAAAAATAACATATATAGAATATTTTTATTTTATTTTAAAAATAAAATATATACTAAATATACATTATTTAAAAAAATATTAGTTTAAAAAATACAAAAAAGAAATTAAAAAATACAATTTTTTTATAAAAAAATTAAAATCCACATAGAATTAAAAAATAAATATAAAATAAAATGACACTTGGCTTGGCAAGTCAGCACGCATGTGACCCGAGGTCTTTATTGAGAGAATCTGAATTTGGTAAGAGAGAGATCACAAAAAATAATTTGATAAAGGGTGAAATCAAAATACACTACATTGGCGAGGGTAACATATATTTAACCCTTTGTTATATGTTAAATTCGTTTGCATTTTGTTTTCAATTGTGATAATATATTGTTGTATAACAATCAATGTAAAAAAATTCAAGAGAATTTAGATGTGATGTTAGAAACCTCTTTTTGTTTAATCAAAGTAATATATTTAAATGTTAATAGTTAGTTGGTTCAGTGGTAATTGGTATTGGATTTAATAGAGAGAATCGCAGTTCGATCTCCATAACTACGACCAAAAGAGGACTGAAACTACTTGATGTCAGAACTGACCCCAAATTAAATTAATCAGACCAGTGGAATAGATACTAATGATTATGAAAACAAAAAAGTAATAGATTTAAATTTATTTTAGAAAATTTAAGAATATTAAGAAAAGTGAATTTAAAAATTAGTCTATGATATTATTCACAAAAAATATTTGATTTATAACTAAAAAATCAATGCTAATTAAAATTTAAGATAAATAAATGTATAGATTTATCGTGACCATTTACAACCTTTTTTCCATGTACATTATATTTTCTTTAGAAGATTAAACTTATCTTCTCGATCTCTACACATTAGATGCAGATCATGCGTCATCTTAATTTGACATCTTTCGTACTTCATCCTAATTTGTGGGCCTTTATTCATGTATTTTGGTATGTATTCCAATACTTGGAGGTAGAAGGTTCGGTTCATGCATTCTTTAATATTTTCTCCTTAGTTTGGGAATCGGTTAATGCTATGGATCACCAAGGGTTGATTTCCTCCAAGCAGTCTCCCAAGGTATTTGAGGTCTTCACTAACTCTTATAAGAATTTTAAATTTAGGAACGTGATAGTTCGAGTGCTGATTGGAGGCCCACGACACCGTGTGTAGTGTAAGACTAACCCTGATGGCCTTGATCCCTCTTACAACCACTCTTCCACCAACGTTGGATCCCAAAAACTTCAAAGATCCCTAAAAATAACTATTGTATGATGAAGCGAACCTAAATGAACTTGAGAATGAATGTTTCACCCGAATTAGGGTATTTCTGTATGGTTTCGAAAGGCCAAGACAAAGGATTGGTACATAGATGAAGGTGGCAAGAAACACAAGAAAGGGGGGGGGGTTTGAATTAGGTTTCCAAGATTAAAACGTTTTAGTACCTAAGCACTCAAAGCAAAACCAAGAGTAAAAATAAATGAACACAAATATTTTTATACTAGTTCAATGTTAACGAAGCTAGTATATTCCATCCGACAAGGTGATTTTGCCTTCTCAATAAGGACTTAATCCACTTTAATCGACCTGATTATAGACACACAAAGACTACATGTCTTTGTCTTGAGAATCCTAACTAAAACCTAGTCTTTCAAGGAAAATAATCTCAAACAAAGAGATACAAGTATTTGTGTTTACAAAGTGGCTTCAAGAAAGAAGATTACACAGAGTTTAAGTACCAAGAAATATACACACAAAATGAACAAAATCTCTATGTGTGTTTTTTATTCATAATAATATGTTCAACAAAAGCGTAGTAGCGTGGATAGCATAGTCTCGTGTGAATTGGCATCTTCATTCATTCTTCCAAGTCTCCTTTATATAGGCATTAGAAGATTTGTTAGAGGGTAGAACAAACATCTTCATAAATGAGTGTCACCTTGCATAATGGTCTGCAGAGGTGGGAGACAAAATAGTACAATAGTACAGTCCTTACTCCATGAAATCGGTGTATAGGAAGGAATATTTGATCTTGTATTGTGTACTATTTTTCTCACGTAAAACCTTTTGATTTTATCTTCTAATATTTAGAGTGTTCTGATTAAATGTTGTTGAATCATGTTTAGAAGGATCAAAAGAATGGTTAAAAGAAGCTTCAAAACCTTGTATTCAGAGTCTTGACACAGTTCCTCGAAACCTAGTATTCATAGTCTTCAGAACTTTTTCTTCAGAGTCTTGAGAGCTTGATAAAATTCCAGAGGCTCTTCTATTAGAGTCACAGTCAGAAGCTTTAGTACAAACGTTCATCATAACTGTTGTCTAAGAGAATTTTAGAAATTGACATAATCTTGTGAAGCGCACATTGCATCTCTTTAGAGTTAAAGTGTGTTGAATCCAGAGTCTGATGACGTCACATGCCAATTCATCAGAGTTGGAACCTGTTAGCAAAAGCTACACACTAGACAAAACCATTAGGATACAAAAATTTTCTCTAAGATACAATGTATTGTTATAATCAAGACTAAAGGCTAGACGCATAAATAAATCTTGTTCTTTCAATTTCCCCCTTTTTGATGATGACAAAACCATGTACTTTAACGAACAATTTTTACTTGGTTAAATAGTATAAAAACATCAGAGTAAGGTTTGATAGCTCCCCCTTAATTTTATATTATTAACATTATTTTTCATCTTAGAATTTCAGATTTAGGTTTGTAAGCTCCCCCTGAATTTAAGACATTAAAATAATCTTAACATATAAAAATATCAATCACCATGAAAGAAATAACTTCCTAGAAAGCCTTGTTACAGAAGTAGAGGCCTGGATACAAAAGTATTTTCTAATGACTTTGCCTTGAGTATCAGAAGTTCTGGTTTATCAGCCTTGTATCAGAGCGTGATATGTCAGAACTTATATAAGCCTTATTATATGTCTGGTTATCATATGGTATTGCATATCATCCTGGTTAAACTCTTTCGAAGAATTCTTAACACATAGATTGGTTCTCAACAGACAGTCTGGTTAATGTCTTCTGAAGAGTTCTTAACAAATAGTCAGCTTCATCTAAAATATTCTTAACTCCTGAAAAACTTGGATTAACATGATGAACTTATTCAGAGTTCTCAGAACAATTAATCAGAGTCAGAAATAATATTAAGAAAGGAAAATTTTTGGGTTTCAAAATGGAAATAGGTATATCAAAATCATAACACTCTTCTCCCCCTTTTTCGTCAATCAAAAATATAAAATAGACAAAATAACACCATGCAATATTTCATTTCATTAAATATTGCAACGGTATAGAAGCAAAAATGAAAATAAACACTTAGAAACTAAATAAAGCAACAAGTTTTAAAATAAGGTTTCTAAGAGGGTGGAAGTTTGGATAAAATGACTTGAAGCATCTCTTCAATCTTTTTGTTAGTTATAACTTGAGCCTTGAACATATCATTCCACTTGTCCAACCTTTCTCTGAAAACTGCATTTTTAGCCTTGAGCTCTTCCAAAGTCTTCAACAACAAAGGAGGATCAGATCCTGAATCTTCAACAATCACAACATTCTTTAATCCAGAAATGGATCCCAATTCTGTAATTGACGGAGGAGGAGTATGGGGGAGTTCCACAATAGGTGTAGAGAGCAGAAAGATTAAAGGAACCTTTTGAAGAAAGGGTTCAACTATACCATAGAGTCTGACATGGAAGTTCCTTTGAGTATCCTTCAAGTAGCAAAATTCCAACTCTTCAAAAATACAGTCAATCCACTTTATGAAATTGTTACACAAAGTGTGAACTTCAGAGAGATTTGCATTAGATGCACAACCTTCAATGAGAGAGTTCAATCTGGCAACACATGATTTGAATCAAATACCAAATCATCACAATTCAAATGTTCTAACTTGTGATTCAAGCTACTCATGTGGAAATGACAAAAGAGTAACTTTCATAGGCTCAAAAAGGAAATGGATAACAATGATCAAATGAATATATCATGAAATGTAAAAGGTTCTTTATGGTACAATTAAGTAGACGAAGCGATTACAATAAAATGGGAAGAGTATTACAATCACATGGATGAATTGAAATAACAAACAAATTACAAATATGTAATGAATTAATAATCAAATTGAAAAACATCAAAACACAATTGATACTTGGAGCACGTAATTAATATCAAATGATAATATGTGCTTTCAAATAGCCATGGTAATAGCATGTTACATTAGATGCATTTTATAGTAGAGCTTGCAGGAGGAACACTCACACTTGTACTTTTTGACCAGTACAAGAGGTATAATGGGATTTATACTTTATTTAAATGCAAGCGAAGCTAACATTATGTTTAGTGTATGCATGTGCACTAGATTTCACGTTTTCCCACAAAAATCCCACTTTAAGATCGTTAAACGTATTTTAAGGTACCGTAACAACATTACAAATAATAGTCTTTAGTTTCCCAAAGGAAGTGAATGTAGCTTAAAAGACTTCTCAGATTTTGATTTCGCATGACGCAAATAAGATTACTAGTGGTACTTATCATTTATTTTTAAAAAAAACTGTAAATAAAAAATTGGTTTAAATAGTTATTCTTAAAATATTATTTTAAGTATTTCATCTTAAATTTTTTAACCAAAAGAAGAACTAAATATATAGATAAACAAACAAGGCAACACATGGGGGGGGGGGGGGGGGGACCAAACAAAAATCCCTTAAAAAGTGATTCTAAGTCTTGGGTGCCAAGCTTGTCTAACACAAAATCTTTTTCAATGTCACTATGCAACAAATTGAACCAATTGTTAGTTCTAGACATGAAACCAATGGTGGCTAACAAATCCGTATAACCATTGACTCCCCTAAATATATGAGTGACCAAAAAAATTATGTCAACAGTGGAAGCAACATAGTTCAACCATCTAGATCTAATCTCCCAAGGAACAATGCTAATATTTGAAAAATCATTGACGACACAAGTAGAATCGAATTCGATCCAAAGGTTGTTCCACTTATGCTCTCTAGCATACTAAATAAAAAAAATAGCTACCATGAGTTCTACAAATAGAGCATTTCCTTTACCTAAAAAGATTGTGAAGCTGCCCAAATAATTAGCAAACCCATTCTTGAAAATTCCTCTGAAAGAGTAAAGAGACAGAACAACTAAAGCAAATTCATCAGTATTGCATTTGATCCATCCCCGACTCAGAGGCTACCAAAGGATGTTGATAGTTTTCTAAATCTTGGGAGGATGAATAGAAATGTCAAGCTTCTTAAGAAATCAAAAGTTCTCCATGAACGAATTGGAAGGCTTACTGGTATGATTACCAGTAAAAGAAGAAGTTATCGCGATAGAAGAAACACGCAATTTCCAAATATCTTTCTTACCCTCAAACATAACAAGGTTTTGATCTTTCCAAATCTCAGAGAAAAGACACACAATGAAAGCTTTCAAGGTAACAACAAGCTGATCCAACCAGACAGGTTTCACGGCTAAGATGCAGTTATTGAAACAACCTAAATGGAAATGAACATTAAATAGATCCTTGAACGAATTCAAGATTGGAATCACAAAATCACATTCAAATAAAATATGAGAAGAAGATTATAAGTTCTTGTTGCAAAGAGAGCAGGTAGACGTAAAAGAAAATCCCTTTATGGACATATTATCATCCATAGGAAGCCTATTATGAAGGAAACACCATAAAAGAATAGATTTAGATGGGGGGATACAAGGATTCTAAGGAAAGTCATACTAGTAGTCAATTTAGGAGGTTTCACCAAAAAATTGTAAGCTTGCTTAAGGTTGAATTCACCATCAGTGCCAGTCCACACTAATTTATCATCAACCTTGTATTCATTAATATAACAGCCAGAAATAAGATTCCTCAGAGCAGGAATAGCATTTTGTAGGCTATTAGGTAGGGACCAAGAATTCTCAAGAAGGTAATCAGAAGCTTTGAAATTAAGGAATTATGGTATTTACTTTGAATATTAAATTTGGTGACTAGCGATCTAACCAGAAGTTAATGTTCTTACCATCACCAATAATCCATTTGGAATTATCAATAACATTTCAGTGCTGATTCTTGATAATACTCCATAGAGAAAAAATATGATGATATATGCACCTTTTACCTCTGAAAACTCTGGTAGAAAGAAGTTTAGCCAAACTGGAATTTTTCGGTAGCAAAGCCCAACAAAGAGATAAACTAGCAGCATCATTGAGAGTTCTTAAGGACCTAATCCATAATCCACCATTATTAAAGGTATTGCAACACGTATTCCATGCAACGGTGACAAGTTTCCTTTTGCCCAAACCCCTACTCCATATAAAATTATGCATCCAAGCCTCAATGTTGTTGATTAAACCACAAGGCCAATTGTAAACAGTTAGGTTATGCATCAACATACCATGAACAACAGATTTGACAAGTTGAGGTCTACCTGTCATGAAAAGGAGACTAGCTTTCCAAGTCGTAAGTTTAAGCCTGATTTTGTCAGCAATGTATTGAAAATGAATGTTTTTTAGCCTCCCAATAAAGATAGGTGCACTAATATAAATGAAGGGAGTGAAAGCCATAGAGAAAGTAAGAAGCTTAACAAGAGACTTATTCTTATTCTGGTCCATAACACCAACAAAAATAAGAGATTTTTCCCCATTGCACGATTGGCCAGAACAAAGAGCACAACGATAAAGCAAGTTAGATATAGCATTGATAAACTTGAGGTCTCCTCTTCAGAAGATCAATATGTCATCAACATACAAGGTGTAGGATGGGACCAATGTGTTCCTAGTGCCTTTCGTCAGAGAGATTTGTTTATCCTCAACAAGCTTAGATAAATCCCTACTAAGGACCTCTTCAGCCAAAGCAAAAAGGATGGGAGAAAGGGGGTCCCATTGTCTCACACCATTGGAACAATTGAAAAAACCAATTTTCTTGCCATTCATACCAATAGTTAGATAAGCTGATTCAAGAATAACCTTGATCCAACAATATAATTTCTCACAAAAGCCAAAGGCTTCTAGAGTTTGAAGAAGAAAAGTTCAGATTAATGAGTCAAATGCCTTAGAAATGTCAAATTTGAGCGCAACCCCAAAAGCGTTTCCGATTCAGCAGATTCATAGCATCATAAGCTAAACAAATACTATCTCAAATTTTCCTCCCATTCACGAAACGACATTTCTCTTGAGAGATCAGAGTAGGAAGAATTTGAAGGTGGAAAAATACACAAGAAGGGAGGTTGAATTGTGTTTACTAAAGAAGTTTTTTCTTTTGAACAAATTTTAGATTCTAAACACTAGTTCAGAATCTGATCATAAATGCATCAGAATAATATATTAGAAGTAGAGTAAACAGAACCATGAACATATTAAATTTATCCTGGTTCCTCTCCAACCGAGAGTACTCCAGCCCCCTTTCCTCACAAGAGATTTTCCACTATAATCAACTCATGATTACAACTGCTTATGCACATAAGCATAAGACTTTTACAACTCAAACCTAAAGTCTAAGACTCCTTGCTCAATTAGCACCTGATCAAGAATTCTCTGCTTAAATCCTCATATCCTAAGACTTCCCTTGCTTAAATTCACCTGGTTCAAGACTTCTGCTCAGACGCACCATCTAAGACTTGTTTGCTCAGATCCTCAATCTAAGACTTCCCTTGTTTAATCACACATGGTTTAAGACTTCTGCTCAGACACGTTATCCAAAACTTATTTGCTTAATCAACACAAATCAAAACTTTCAATGCTCGAGCGCGTCACAAGAGACTTACTTGGCTCAACCTTTTCAACTAGAGAATTTGATGCTCGAGCACATAGCAAGATACTTTGATCTAAATACTGAACAACATGTACAGTAGAATAAAGAACAATATGTACTTGATATAGAATCAGAGGTACATGGTAATCACCTTAACAAAGACCTTAAGCACTTAATATTTCCAAGATATTCAATGTTTAGGAAACCTTAAGGTTGTTTATAATTTACAACACATAATAGGATATTATGCATATTCAATAGTGTTTCTCATTATTGATCTTGTTATTTCTTTATTCAGATAGAGGCTCTGAACACCTCTATCTTCTTTGGAATTTCTTCTCCATCTCATTCCTTATTGAAGATTCAGAATGAACCTTCAGCTACGTATATAGCAGCTTTTAGAAGACTAGCTGTTGGAAGAGATAACTTAATCAAATGTTTTTGTTTTCTCCATAGTATAAGAGTCGTTGAAGATATATACACCAAAGGATCTTGATCCATTGTGTAACATGTTTAACCATTGTGTCTTCAAAGAGATCATGTACTATAGAGCTGTTGAGAGTGGTTATCCATAAAGCATGTCAACTCTTCTTGAGCCTTGTGAACTTAGACTCTAGCTGACTAACTAATTTGACATTATAACTTTCTTTCTGCAGTACGGACAAATTCAGCTTTGCTACTACTTCTGAACGATCACAAGAAGCCAATATAATCACCACGTGTAGAGACAATATGTTGTTTCTTCTGATGCTAAGGCCTTCAGCTTTAGAGTCTACACCAGACATCACTTAGCAAGTTTTCTTCAAATTATGTATCATCAGAAGCACGTAACTTAGCTTCTCTCAAGTGTGTCTTCATATCAGATTCTGAATATATCTTTAAGTATAAAAACCTGCATACTTGAACACACATTAGATAACACCATTGTTCTTTTAATACTTTGTTATCATCAAAACCCAAAGAATATATGTCATGAACAAATCTTGTTCTAGCAATCTCCTCCTTTTTGATGATGACAAACATGAGTGTTTAAAGGGTAATGTTTGGGCTATTTTAATTTTTCTTAGACAAGAATAGAACGTGAGGTTTGCAAGCTCTCTTTGAGTTTGAAAGATCAATGGTTGAGCTTTATAAACTCCCCCTAAGTTCTACTTCTATGAAATTTTAAAATATATTTAGTTTTCCCAACAACATCAGGGTACGAGGTTTGTAAGCTCACCCCGAATCTAATAGTCCAAAGTCGAGTTCTGAGAACCCACCCTAAGTACCATTTTCAAGAAAACTATAATTTTAACTTTCTTTAACAACATTAAAATATGAGGTTTGTAAGCTTCTTCTGAGTCTAATAGGCTATGGTTGAGGTTTGTAAGCTCCTCCTTAGTTCTATATACAATAAGAGTTAAAATTATTTACCCGGGCAAGATAACCATAATAACAGAAAAACTAAATGAACAATATTAACCATCATATTATTATCATTGGCAGTATTGAGTATGAAGGGTATAAATTCATATTTAAATACTTCTATATTTCTCCCCCTTATGTCACATCAAAAAGTTTAAATAGATAAAAAAATGGAACAATTAAAAACAAAAGAGCACTTAAAATAACCGAAATTCAAAAGTGCAGAATCCTAAGATGGTCAAAAATACTTTATAGGGTTTATAGCAGTTAGCATCAAGTAAATGAAGTGTCCCAAGATGGTCAAAGAATATTAAAATTTGGTTCACAGATGTACTTGAATGAATACTTAAAACATTCTATAAAAGCAGATTGACAAGGAATCCTCAAAATTGCATCCAATTTTTTTATAAGAAATTATTCAATCACAAGATAGTTATGAAGAGAAAATCTCATAACCTCATGCTTCACAAGAGTGAGAGACGCGATATTGCAAGAGAGTTTGGCTTACTGAAGAAAGCTGAAGCACCAAAATAAAGACTTTTGCAAACCAAGGAATGTTCTGCACAACTTCAAGCAGATGCAGCAAGTGAGAATCAAAGACTGAAGGAAAAGAAAGGCATTCAAACCATATTGGCTACTTACAGAGCATAGACTTCAGGATCAAAAGAGCACATAACTTCTTCTGAAGATCCTTCTTCTGAAGATGAGGAAGCAAAACAATACTGAAAGGAATATGTTTGTCACACAGAGAAAGATGACTGAAGCAACAAAGAAGGCTAGAAATAAGATAATCTATTGTACAATCTTATCATCTCTAATCTAATTTTCAATATTCCAATTAATTTTCTCTTAATTTAGTTTATTCGCTCAATTTAGCCAACAAAAGAAAGTTTGATTTTACTCTAAATTGTCAAAAATGAGTATAACACGCAACTGAGACAATGAACATATAAGCAACCAGAATTATGATAAATTCACAAGCAAATTTAGATCCACAAACATGATAACATATAACAATGTAAAGATTATAAGATCCACAAACATAACGATTCACAACCAAAAGAAATACAGAAAAGGGTTCTACATCCTAAACCTAAGGTTTCTTCAACAATTCCATGATTGCCTTAAGATCAGAACCAATTTCTTCTTGCCTCTCAACCACAGACTTGAGTTAAGCGTCCATTGAGAGTTGGTTTCTAGCCATTTGAATTTTCATAACCTCTTGACATTCAGCAACTGCAGTTACTTTAGCTTCAAGATTGAGCAATTGCTTCTGGCTAGTTTCAACAACTTCCTTTGTTAAGATAATCTTCAGATCTTTAATAACCGAGTTCACAAATCTTCTGAAGCTTTCTCATTTTGAATTATAAGATGCAGAGTTAGTGGATATGAATATTTCTTCCACAAGTGCTTTTGCCTAATTCAAAAATCCAATCTTAAAAAACTTTTAACTGAGAAAGTACATGATTGGATAGAGGCTTGTGGTTAGTTATGTGATGAGATGGTGTGTTTGTATTATTTTACGAGTTTCATGAACAAATTCAGTTGAATTGTTTTCTAATGCATGATTTTATGGAGATTTGTGTTGTGTAGCTTCCTGATGGAATTATGGTAAGGGTTAGTTTTGGCCATTGTTTTCTAATTGTTGTTCAAACTCAGAATACTCAGGTCCATCATTGAGATAGTCTTGAATAGGTTGGTCTGAAATGGTTCTGGTGGAATTGTTTGATGGTGAAGCAGAATTAATTGACTTGGCATCCAAACCACTTCCAGTTTCACCAGGAATTGGTGAAGATTGATTAGCCTAGATGTAAGCATCAATGTTTTGAATGGTTTAGTCAAGGGATAGAGCAGCGTTATCGGATGTTAGAAGTGGGGAGGTTTTTGATAGTAAGGAAAAATCAGTTTTTATAGGGATGATTGATGGGACACATTTTTTATTGGTTTTAACAGGTGATGGTGAGGGGGACTTTCTCAGTGAAGTATTAAGATTGAAGTCATGAATGGGTTCAGCCTCAGTGCCTGAACCTGCTGCGAATGAGACAAACTCTTATGTAGCTTCTGCTTCATTTTTATTATCAACCAGACCTTCATTTAACCAACTTCTGGATTCATCACCCATCTCAGTAGATATTGTTTCCACTTCTGTCTCTAAAGTAACCTTTTCTGCTTCCTTATCTTTCGTACCAACAACATCCTTTTTGCATGTTTCAATAAACTCATGAGTTATCTTAACAACCCCGGGAGAGTTTAGAACATATGCTAACTTGCTTCCAAGCTATTCTCTTAAGACTTCCATGCCTTTCTTTATAACATCTATTGAGTCCTCAATACAATCTTCCTTAATTAATTATTTAGAAATCACTTCCATACCAGTCAGAACAACAGAATAGAAAAGATTGTCAACTTCTTTCAAAACCTGAGCCCTTTTTGCATCATTCACTTATTCTTCTATTTGACTTAGTTTTGACAATTTTCTTTTCTTAGAAACAAAAATTTCTTTATCCAGATTACTGTCAGATCCTCCTCTAGTTTTAGTGGAAATAATCTCAACGGATTCTCTGAGCTCTTCAACTTCATGTTGTAGACTCGCCTTGGAGCTATACAAATCCCATTTCTTTCCAGACTTGTGAACAAGTCTTTCTTCCTCCTTCTGAACAGCCTTTTGAGCATCTCCTAACAGTTTCTTTCTAACAAGCGCAAGAGTATCAGATTCTTCATCAGACTTATCATAAGTGATTACCATCTTCTTTCCTTTTTCTCTTAGATCCATACTCATTTTAAGCATTGTCAGGGAGTTGATCATGGGTTATAGTCACACCATACTCCATCTTAGCCTTTTCAATAAGAATTCTGATTACTTCAGGAGAGTCTTCCTTGGTTAGCATTGGAAAGTGATTTAGAAGCTTTCTTTTCTTTTCTTTCTTGATTTTGATAGGATTAGGAATCATAACAACATCATTTTTCCTTCTTTCTTTCATATGAGCTAGAACTGATGCAGGTAATACACTTCCATAGGTATCATCTAAGTCTTGAGTAGCTCTATAATCTATCAATGTATGGATTAATTTACATTGGTAGAAAAGTTCAGAAAGTAGCCTTGCATAAGGTATTGTTCTTTTGAGATTCTTAGTTGAATCCTTGATGGATTCGCACAGATGATGGAAGATGTGACATGGAAGATTTAATCTTTGATCAGTTGATAGATGCCAAAGAAAAATCTTGTGATCCCAAGAAATTTGATCAATACTTCCTTCCCGAGGAATTAGACAGCCAATTAGAATCTTGAATAGAAGCTTTTGCATGAGATACATGTTCTTCACCTTTCCATAGTCATCTTTATTTTCAATCAAAGTCTTCTTAATTTCCTTGGTGAAGTCACCTTCATCCTTCTTGTTGAGTATCACCATTTCTCTATTCTCAACCCTTATTAGCTGAGCTATGTTTTCTTGAATGGTAGAAATTTCTAGACCCATTACAACAGGTCTAATTTCCACACCCTTGAATTCCTTCAGACCCATTTCTGTTCTTGGTTTCCCTTTCAGACTTCTGTCTTTTTCTACACCACTCCTCTCTTTATTTTGTGTTGAGTACTCATTATACACTTACACCCTTACCCATAAATCTTTTACCAGAGTTGGGTAAGTCAGTCCATTCAGCATATCAAAGAATTTCATCCATTCTTGGATTTTAAAGTAATATTTTAACGGACAACCATTTGCTTCAAAGCTGTTAAAATCCACAACTTGCTCAATGAGGAGCTTTAAATCATCTTGGTTGAGTGGAACAGTCTTTGGTTTGATATTAAGGGTTTTCACGGAATTCATTTTCAGAAGGTTGGTTAAAGAGGATGCCATGTAATGGGTTGAAGGGGTTTTCTAGGGTTTACAGTTAGAGCACAAAATAGACGGTGATAAAGGTTGTGTGTGTTCAAAAAGTGTTGGGAGAATTAAATGACAAAAAAAGAGAATTTAAACATACAAATATTTAAAACAAATTCAATTCCCTTCAAATTCAAGTCACCAATAATTTCAAGCATGCTGAAGACATTTCAAACAGGTGTAAGAAGTGATACAAGTGTCACAAGAATTTTTTACTCTTTGTGCATGTGAGAAACAAGGAATTATTTATGCAATTTTTGATCCAAAGATATTTTCAGAGATTATCTTAGATCAAAAGTTTTACTGCCAAAGACTTTGATTAAGAAAACTTCTAACATATATCAGATTCAGAAACTCCATTAAAAAAACAAGCATAAATTACTATGTTTAGAAATATTTTTCAACTGAATAACTTTTAGGAGAATTACTATTTATATCAGTTCAATGAAGAACATACAATATATCATATTGTTCTGAGTAATAGTAAGAGAGCTTTCTTCAAAAGTTTTTTAAAAATAATTCTTTATTTCAATATGACATAGATATTGTCATAAATGGTGAGAATACCCAATTCACCAGTCTGAAAGTTATTAAGTTAATTTCTTCCAAGATATCTGAGCATGAAGAATATACATGCTAAAATATCTTGTACAGAAAAGTTACATTTGAATAAAAGCAATGAACATGAGTTACCTGGATAGAATTTCTGATTCTGGATCTTTAGTCTATTTTGATGATGTATTTCTGATTAGTTCAGGAGCCAGCATATTGAACGATCTGCTTCACAGGGATAACACCATTGAGAGAGATACTAGTTGCTTTCAATAGATTCCTTCATCTTTTTTCCACCCTTCTTTCCATACCAAGATGAAAAATATATTTTGCTACAAGATTTTTGTCTGCACCATTGTAAAGTGTTATGCATAAACCAAGCTTTGATGCCAATTGAAGGTGGGAAAATACACAAGAAGGGGGGTTGAGTTGTGTTTACTAAAAATGTTTATGCTTCTTAACAGAGTTCAGATTCTAAACACTAGTTCAGAATCTTATGATAAATGCAGCGTAATAGTATATTAGAAGTAGAGTAAATAGATATATGAACACATCAGATTTATCCTGGTTCCTCTCCAACCGAGAGTACTTCAGTCCCCTTGCCTCGTAAGATATTTTTCACTATAATCAACTCATGATTACAACTACTTATTCACTTAAGCATAAGACTTTTACAGCTCAGACCTACAGTCTAAGATTCCTTGCTCAATTAGCACCTGATCAAGACTTCTCTACTTAGATCCTATATACTAATACTTCCCTTGATTTAACCCGCATGGTTCAAGAATTCTTCTCAAATGCACCATCCAAGACTTCTTTGCTCAGATCCTTAATCCATGACTTCCCTTGCTTAAACCATCTGGTTTAAGACTTCTGCTCAAACGTACTGTCCAAGAATTCTTTTCTTAACCAACACAGATCAAAACTTTCAATGCTCAAGCACATATCAAGAGACTTATTTGGCTCAAGCTTTTTAACTAGAGACTTTGATGCTCAGTCACATAGCAAGAGACTTTGATCTAAACTACTGAACAACATGTACAGTAGAATAGAGAACAAGGTGTACTTGATACAGAATCAGAGGTACATGGTAATCATCTTAACAAATACCTTAAGAACTTAAGATTTCTAGGATATTCAATGTTTAGGAAACCTTAAGGTTGTTTACAATTTACAACAAATAACAGAATATTCTACATGTTCAGTAGTGTTGCTCATTGTTAATCTTGTTATTTCTTCATTCAGATAGAGGCTTTGAACACCTCTATCTTCTTAGGAATTTTTTCTCCTTCTCATTTCTTGTTGAAGATTCAGAATGAACCTTCAGCTACTTATATAGCAGTTTATAGAAGACTAGCCCTTGGAAGAGATAACTTAATCAAATGTCATTATTTTCTCCATAGTTCGCTGAAGATAGATACACCAAAGGATCTTGATACATTGTGTAACATGTTTAACCATTGTGTATTCAAAGAGATCTTATACTATAGAACCATTGAGAGTGGTTATCCATAAAGCATATCAACTCTTCTTGAGCCTTGTGAACTTAGACTCTAGCTGACTAAGTGATTTGGCATTACAACTTGCTTTCTTCTGTATGGACAACTTCAGCTTTGCTACTACTTCTAAATGATCACAAGATGCCAATGTAATCACCAAGTGTAGAGAAAATATGTTTCCTCTTATGTTGCGGAGGCCTTCAGCTTTAAATTCTACGCCAGCCATCACTTAGTAAGCGTTCTTCAAATTCTATATCATCAGAAGCATGTAACTCAGCCTTTCTCAAGTGTGTCTTCATATCAGATTTTGAATGTATCTTCAAGTATAAGAACCTGTATACTTGAACACACATTAGATAACACCATTATTCTTTTAATACTTTTTTATCATTAAAACCCAAGAAATATATGTCATGAACAAATGTTGTTCTAACAAAATTGAGGCCTATCTGTCAACAATCACTTTGGTGATGATTTTGAACTTGAAATTGACAAGGGCTATAGGTCTAAACTAGTTCACATTATCAGCTTCCTTGCATTTAGGAATTAGGATAATAGTATTTGGGTTCTAGTGCGGCATAATCCAATCCTGAAGAAAGAAGTGAGAAATAGCATTGATGAGATCTACTTTGATAATCTCCCAATATTTTTGGTAGAAAAAAGCACCAAATTTGTTTGGCCTAGGAGTAGAATTAGAATTCATGTTCAAAATGGCACAGTGAATCTCCTCTTCAATAGGATTAATAGTAACATGTTGTTAGTAGAATCTTTCACCATAGATTGAATGGTTTCCTCAATAAGACCATTTTTATGAGACGAAGAACCTTGGTTAAATAGGGACTTGAAATGCTGCTCAACATGACTCTCAATAACCTCTTTCTCACCCAAAAAACTGATTATCAATCATAAAGGAAGATATCAAATTGGTTGTGTTTTTTTTATCTTGGCCTAAGTGTGGAAAGTTTTTGTATTTCTATCCCCATGAAGGTTCAAACTGATGTTATCTTTCTCTTTCCAATATATCTCTTCGAAATTTAAAGCCAATTATAATTCAATCTAAGCCATTCTTTCCTCCTTCTACAACAAGTCAGAAATGCTTTACTCCTCAATAGAAGATTGAATATCTTTAAGCTTCTTCTCAGCATCCCGAACTTTGAGTTGAACATTGCCAAAAGTGCACTTGTTTCACTCCTTTAACTTATTCTTCAAAATTCTCAATTTCTTGTTCAAAATGTACATGGGACAACTAGGAATATGAGTATTCTAAGAGTGCCTTATAACATCAAAACAAGAATCATGGTAAGATCACATTTTAAGGAATTTAAATTAAGATACAAAAGCAATGTCATCCACATCAAAATTCAAAAGAATGGGGTAGTGGTCAGACTTAACCATTAGAAGGGTATTCACAGAGAATCTATTGCACGTATCAACCCAGCCCAGGTTGCACACAACTCTGTCCAATATTTTTTCAGTCGAATCTCTATGCCTTCTACCATTGCACCAAGTAAACTTGTTGCTAGCAGTGGGAATGTGTAGGAACTAATTGGAGTTAGTCTAGTTGAGGAAATCTTCCATAGGATTACTAGTAGGCTCATGCTGACCATGATATTCATCAACACTGATAATGGAATTGAAGTCCCCAATAAAGCACCAGGGAGTGTTAGGAATAAAGGGGAGAAACTTGCTCCACAAGTTCCTTCTGTGCGTATAATTGGTGGAGGCATAGATAACAGAGAAACACAAAGATTTGTTATGATGACTTAATGTGAAAGTAACATGTTGATCATCATAGAAAATCACATTAGGATCCAACCAAGTCTTGCAAAGGCACCAAATATTAGGGAGTAATCCAGGCCTATGGTTAAAAACAAAAATATTAAGATCAAGATGTCTCAGCCAACTCTTAGGAAGTTTATTTGATCCATCTAAGGCTCAGAAAGAAAGATCAAATCTGGCTTATTGGAAATCAATAATCTCTTCAGGAAAGTCTAGAAGAGATGTTTGCCAAACTTCTGATGTTCCAAAAAACACACTTCATTGAGAAGTGTTGGAAGGACTAGACCTAGATCTAGTAGTTGTTCTCACCCTTGAGTTGTTTTTCCCGCTTTTCTTCCTATTGAAAACCTTTTTGAATCCCTCCTCCGGCTCATTTCATCAACAAGATTATCCTCATCATCAAGGTCAGCCAAGTTAGCCCATCATTTTCCTAGAAAGTCCTCAACTTTATCTTTCTCAAAAGCAATAGTTGCTTGAGTTTCAAGGACTCTATCAGCCACTTGAGTGGCATCCACAAATTCTCCATCACTATCGATGTCACCAATAACTTCATTGTCATTATCATTTACCACCAAACCTTGCTCTCCACTTGTTCCTTCTCCATGAGCATTGTTGTTAGAGTCTTGCTGTTTTCCCAAATCCATAATTATTTTTTCTTTTGATAAATTGTTGTTTATGACCTGCTTAAATCTAGCATGTTTAGCATTATTATGATTCGAGGTATGTGGTTCCTCCCTTTTATCCTATTGAAGTTCCTTTCTCTTGCAGTTGGCCAACGAGTGTCAAATGCATGTGCAATGTGAGCAGAAATATGGGATTTTCTCATATTCAATATCCACAAAAAAGCAAAGCCTACTCGTTCCACGAGAATCTTGAAACTGATCTCTTTAGTAAGACCTATATCAACCAAGACCCTAACAAAATGACCAAAAGGTCTATCAAATGAATGTTTATTTGAAGTTGAGTCTATGCAAAATGGGGTTTCGACACTGCTAGCAATGAAAAAAATGATCCTAGGTCGCCACTATTCCTAAGTAAGGCTGTAACGCCCCAAATTCTGAATTTCCCATTTTTGTTGAGTCCTTTTTAATTCATTTGGATAATTGGTATTTTAATTGTGAAATTTATGTGTTGATATGTTTAATTTCAATATTGTGCTATTTTACCGATTTAGAGAGTTTTCGGGGAAAATAGAGTAAAGGGTATTTTAGACATTTAGTATTAAGTGTTAAGTGGATTATTGTGTGTGAATTAATTGGTAAGTGTTTGGAAAGAAATGGAGAGGAAAGAAAATAGAACATGAGATAAGAGAGAAAAAGGAATAGATAGAAACATTAGTGGAAAAACAAGGGAAAGAAAGAAGAGAGAAGAGAAAGAGGAGAAAGAAGAGGAAAACCTAGGATTTCATCAAGGATCAACATCCAAGCTTTCGATCAATCGGGTAAGGGTGTGAAACTCTATTATACTGTTAATGTGTATGATTATGTATGCTGTTGATCGTTTGATATTGGATTGAGAAGAGTTTCTACTCACTTCCATCTTAGGGCAACATTAGGATTTAATCAGTAGAACGTGGTTTTAACCGGTTAGAATCGAGAATGAATGGAGTAGGATAGTCGGGTGTTATTGGGTTGAACTTACTGGGGTTGTTTGGTTT
>OZ012737.1:62780808-62833308 GCA_963859935.3 Lathyrus sativus | reverse complement strand
TCAATAGTGTGGGCTAGTGGAAGAATTACTTGGCCCCCATAATTTCCAACTCAAGATCCTGAGAAACTACAGGGACCAACTTTGATGGCAGCAACTGAGTAAGCATCCATGTTGTTGTCTGCCCATTCTGATCTATGTTCCCGCAAAAACCTCAGTAGAATGGTCGGGGGTACATTCTGAGCACCGAATAACACATGACAATAACAAATATATAGTCAAAACTAAAAATTTGCATCATCTCTAGTCTATGCTTTTGTTAGGGAGGACATCAAGACTTGAAGGAGACAGAACAAAAGAATATATCTGTCATCACAGAATACCTATATCCTTACCTTCTTGTAATGCTTATAAGAATAAAAGTTAACTGAAGAATAAGGTAATCGGTGAGCAATTGTAACCAGGTTCCCTTTCCAGAAAGCTCTAAACCCCTCTTCATGAATTATTCTTGAAGCCTCATTCCATATACTTGTTTTTCTCAAAGTTGCAACATTGGAAAACATCCCCTGAACCTGAAAAAACAAGATAAAGGAAAAACACATTTTCATAATTCTAGAAAATTCAACATCCTGAATAAACTGTACACCCCACTAATTCAGTTCTCAAAACTATCCAAATTTGAGACACCAAAACCAAATTGATTGACTCATACAATTTGAAGAACCAAGTTAGTTATTCACTATCCAAAGAAGAAAATACAAAAATTCCACAAACATTTTCTCTCCCTAAAAGTCTATCATTGAATAATTTAAAAAAACATTGAATAAATAAATGATCTATATGATAAAATCAACAAGCGTATATTTTTATATTCTTACCAAAATTTGATGTGCATGACTGCTTTGATAGTCTTTCAAAAAGTGTTTGGCTGTGCTATTCATGGCTTCAAAAAAATGAGTCTTTCATGACTCCAAAACATTTAAAAAATGGCTGAAAAAAATCGCATAAAACATTAGAATACATAATATACTCAACAAACACGGATTAATAAAATACAAGTGATTTCAACCTTGATTTGTTTTAGGCACAACCAGAAGGCTGTGACTGAGTCGGAGAGGATGACAGAACTCCACTTCCGGCTGAAGTTTCAGTAAATCCTATAATACATTATAAAAAAATTAGTAAAATATTACAAAACAAATTACTAAAAACACTTAAGAAATATTTAAACAATACCTTGTTGTTGCACCCCAAAATTTGCCCAACCTTTTCTAACCTAGGTTTATGTTTCAATTGCATACTCATTTGCATTGTCATCATGTACATAGTGTATTCATCTGCATTGCATAGCATAGGCAGGCTAGCTTAATCAAGGGGATCAAGTGCTATTCTTATCTCAAGAGGTATATTCAAGGGTTTCATCCATATTCAAGACTACTCAGGACATCAGGGGAGAATTTGAGCTTTGAAGAGTTGACAGTTTGATAAATGAGTTCTCTCCTATCTTGAGGTTGTTTGGGGATCATCAGAAGAAGTATGAGCTATGAGCCAAG
This sequence comes from Lathyrus sativus, assembly GCA_963859935.3. Classification (NCBI taxonomy): domain Eukaryota; kingdom Viridiplantae; phylum Streptophyta; class Magnoliopsida; order Fabales; family Fabaceae; genus Lathyrus; species Lathyrus sativus. The sequence continues at coordinate 62,831,818 of OZ012737.1, read as the reverse complement.
AGCATGAGGTGTGTATGGATGTTATGAAGAGCCTAGATTATCATTTTGAAGAAGAATCAGGTCATTGGAGTGATTGCAAGAGCCTCAGTGGAAGTCAGTCAACTAGGGTCAACACCAGGTCAACTCTAGGTCAATTGTTGGTTGAAAGGCATTAAGGGCTATTGGAGAGATGTGGGGTTCATCATTTGACATGAAGAATAAGGATATGATGTTGTGACAAAGAAAAATCAAGAGGAGTCAAGGAGAAGAGGAGTTACCTAATTAGGGTTTCAGTGTAAAATCCCCTGATTTAGGTCAAACTTCCAAGTAGTGTAACTCAAGATGCAAGCTTCATATGAATTCTTGGTCCACATGAAACTTGTAGAGTATCTTCATAGCTTCAATTTTAGTGGTGGAAGTCATCAAGATGATTTATAGAACTCAAGTTATGGCTCTTGCAAGTTACAGGTCATCTGAGGGCACTGAAATTTGTCTGTAAAAGTTGTCTGTCTTCCAAGCAACTTATGACCTTCAAAGATATTTCAAATGGATTTCTGGAAAACATAAGAGTTGTTCCTCATTGTCTTAGATTTCTAGAAAGGTATGGTATGCCTTCATATGATTTGTGGAACTCTACTTATGGTCTTGGCAAGAAAAGGGTAATTTGGTCATCTGAGGATTACAGGTCATTCTTAGCCTATGCCTAAAACTCATACAAGGAAGCTTCAAATGAAAAACTTCACAACATCAAAGTTGTTCAAAATGCCATTTTAAGTCTATAAAGGAATTAATGGAAGTTTGGAAATGCATAGAATGAGACTTGACCAAAGTTGGTGAAAAATGACCTAAAAAAGGCATATAAGTTGAAAAAGTTGAAATAAAAAATTGGTTTGAGAGATCTACAAATCCAAAATGGGTCATCCAATATACCAAATTGATTCCAAACATCATTTTAGAGACATTGGTTCATCCACTTGTTTGAGTTAGGGGTTAAATTTTGGACTTGCTTTGTATTTTTGTTACTTGCATAATAAGGCAAGTAGAGAAAACTTGGCATAAGTGAAATTTCAAGGCAAGGAGATTGGTTTTTTCACACATACCATGTCAATAACTCATGAGAGGAGATTTTGACACAAGTGTGGAAAGGTGTATACATAAGATATGAGATGGTTCAAAGTATCATTAAGTGAGAACTTCCATAACTTTCCACCACTTTCTAGAATCCTCTAAGATCATTCTAAAACCTTCTAGATCTGTCCATCATCATCTATATATTGAGAGTGAATCATTGGTGCAAGGGGTTGGTGAAAAGAGGGAGAGAAGAGAGAGAATTTCATGGTTGCTTCCATTGTAAGAAAGTGAGAGAATCATCATAATCTTCCATTTCTGTTCAAGAGAGTTCTTCATTTTTAGTCTTTGGTATATTGTGAGGGTGAATGAGCATGATGCAAGGTCCATCAATGGAGGTTTAAGGAGTTGTTGTCCAAGATTCAAAATTGTGCACCAGAGTTGCAGCCAAGAATCCAAGCACTCATCATCCTAATTGTTGCCAACAGAAAGCTCACCATACTCTACGGATCATTTGAGAGGATTGCCAAGGTCTCTAGTGCAAAGATTCACAATTGTTTCATCAAATTTCAAGGTATGCATTTCAATCTACATCTCTTTATCTAGGCAGTATTAGATGGAATGGCTAGGGTAATCATGCTTAGAGACCATAGGTGATTGATTTCTGAGAGATAGAGAGAATTCTGTGAGGTTCCATGGCAGGGTGCATTGGCTTTGATGATCGAGAATAGGTTATATAATGAGTGTTAATGATCATATAATGGCTTGCTGAGATCAATGTGGCATGATGAACAAGATAGGATAGTTAGATTGAAGGATTGTGAGGCTCCATTGATGAGTGCAGTTGGTATTCCATGAGGTTCCACCTATCGGGTTTTATTATGGAATTGGTTTCAGTCAAAACTGAGGGTACCATCGTGTTCACGGGAAAGAATAGAGCAACTTTGCTCTTTATAAGTTTTGATTTCATGGCCTGTGGAGAGAGAGCGAAGAGCTTGAACATGGTTGCATGGAAGCTGGGAATTTCTGAAACCCTAGGTTGATTGGGGACGATGGCCATGCACCGTTGGATTGGTTCCCATGTTTGACATTTTCAGTTGATCGTGTGGCTGGGATTTGAAGAAGAAAACGGAGGGAAAGACTCAGAGTGAAACGATGCGTTTCACTTAAACGCACCTCTGGGCCTGATCCAACTTGTGATATTCCCACCCCCCAGCAAAGCCCAATTGGAAATAACACTGAGAATGATTGCTAAACGCACCGAGAGTTTATCTTTTTTTCTTTTATTTTTCTAATTGATTTCTGATGCTTCCTGGGCCTAGCGCCAATTTATATTCGCGCCCCTCATTTTCTGGCCCACATGAATAATAACTAGGCGTGTATGCTTATAACACCCCCTCCCCATTTTATTTCTATTTTGTGATTTTATTTTCTTTAATATTTTTCTCACCTTTAAAAATTCATAAAAAAAATGAAAATGGCTTGTTTTTAATTGGTTCTTTTTTCTCTAGGTCAATAATTTTGTCTAGAAAAATATTAAACAATAAAATTGGCATTTTATTTTGTTTTAATATTTTTCATGCATTTTTCTTGTAAATAGCATTTTATTAAGTTTAGTTTGATACTTAAATTTGGTGATTTTAGTTTGAATAGATGCTTTAGTATTTTTAATCCATTCTTTTTAGGGTGATTAGCATAGGACTTCAACTTGTATATAGGATTTAATTCATGATTTTAGAATTTAATCTTAGGTGATTTGATTAGGTGATATTATAGTGTAAAAAATTAGGGTTTCAGGTGAGCATATGTGAAATAGATTAGATTCTTTTAGGAATTTTTATTTGATTTTTGGGGTATGGGACTATAGGGGTTATGGGTATAGGATAGATCCTTTAGAAAATATTAGGATTCCCCTACTGCTATTAGTATATTGCTTATATTGATTGATTGTGTGGTGTGCCCTCTTTAGGGATATTATTTTGCCTGTGTGTGGGGTATTGGGATTGTTTGGGACTTGGGGGAGAGCTGAAGCCTGTGATGTTGAAGCCCATTTAAAGATCAGAGGATGAAGACCAACTTCCAGAGTTGATGAGGAGTATCTCTTGCTGGCAGCTGTTGAGGTCTATAGGATCTAGGAGTTAGGCAGAGCCCTAGAGTAGCAAACTTGATCCTTAAACATGGAAGGTCTTGATTACCTCCATCCTTCTCTGTGATGCAGAGTCTCTCTAAGACACTCACCCCCTTCCTTTGGAAGGCTTGGTGCTAATGTCTAAGAGATAGAACTCTTGAGAGAAATATTCTTTATGTTGATAGCAGTTTTGTTTGCCACCCTTGGTGGTCAGCTAATTGCTTAACACCCAGTTCACTCTTGTGATTGATTCCTCAGCTTGGAGATTAGGACTTGAAGAAAAGCCATTGGGAGATTGAGGATAAAGTATGATGCTTGCTTGAAGCCTGAAGATAGTTGCTGATGCTGATGAAGACTGCTTTGCTGTTTAGCTTTTGCTGTTTATTAATTCTGATGTATTGATTGAATTTCCCGGACTGTATTGTTTGCTGTTTAACTTGTTGGGTTGAAAGTGAATCCTGTTCACTTTTGCCTATTGTTTTCTAGGTTCGAGGTTGAGTGGGACTCCCTTGCCTCGCTTGTATTGTTGCATCCATGCATTTTACTGCTTTATTGTATATATCTGTTGATTCTGTTTCCGTCTACTCCCTTAGGACCTCTGTTTCTCTCTGCGCAAGAGAGGAGCATGATAGACATTAGGTGTTAACCCATGCATGATAACATTAGGGTAGATTTTTATCCCCTTTTTCAACCATAGGATTTGTAGAGTGTCATCTCTTCTTTCCTCAAAACAACAGAAAAACACTAATAAAGGTTATAACAGAGATCAATTCATTTCTTCCGTCAAAAGATTTGAACAAACATCAACCTTTTTTTTTTGCAATAAGAAAACCCTTGTTTAAGGTGAGATTTTTTCATAAAAGACACTTGAGCAGCTTGTGTCGTGCGTAGCCCGAACTACGTTTGCTCTGATCTTCCATGTAGTGTGGAAGTACGTAGGCATAGGATGCGATATCCTAGCGAGCAACCTTCCCCTCCTTCACCCGTAGTTAGGCGAACTACGTTGACTCTGATTTCTCGTTCCAGACGGGAATACGTAGGCATAAAGTGCGATGCTTTACCGAGTCAGGTTTTCTTTTCTTTTCAGACCTCATCCTTTAGTTTAGATAGAAATGTAATCTGTACAAACCAAGCAAGCGTGGATCCCGTCGAGTACGACGGACGTGAGGGGTGCTAATACCTTCCCCTTGCGTAACCGACTCCCGAATCCAGGTTTTGGTTGCGATGACCATACCTATTCCCGTCTTTGCGTTAGGTTTACTTCGAGCGTTTCCTTTCCCTCCTTTGGGATGAATAACGCACGGTGGCGACTCTTCTGTATTGCCGGCGCCGATTTTCGCAGTAGCGACAGCTGGCGACTCTGCTGGGGATCCAACGTCCCCTGGCTGCTAAGGACTGCGATAGTTCTTATGCATTTGGGATCCAACGTCCCTTAAGAGAGTCAATCCTAGCGCTTGTTTTCCCGTCGAGGATTTTATATGGATTTACATTTCTGTATTTACATTTCAGCATTTTATTATTATTATTATTGCTGTATTGTGGGGTGTGACGGGTGTTCTTTGATTGAGAGATAAGCCGGACCTGGGCTTGAGTGCACCTAGATTTAGAGTAGAGATTAGTGGGCGCGCACGTGCTTTGCATGTCCTAGTGTCCCGCGAAATCTACGCTCAGACGAGGTTCTTCTGGTTGGCCTCCTGTCCTGCCCTTTGGGTGGCTCGGGTTGCTGGTTAGTTGAATTGTCGACTCTGGGAACCGATCATTTGGAAGTTGGCTAAGTGAGGCCTCTTCAGGATTTGATGATGCCACTCCTTCTGGGAATCGTATCATCAACCCTGAAAGTCTGTGACGCCGACGACCGCATAGGATGCCATACCTTTGTCAGTTACTAGGACATCCACCTGTGAGAGGGTTTGGGGGCATGCAGGTAACTAGACTTTCAGATACCGGTTATTTCTTGATCAGAGATCCTGGGTATTTATAGATATTTGTGAGGTCTACCAGAGACCAGTCAGAGTTCTGGTTTGAGGTCTATCAGAGACCAGTCTGAGTTATGGTCTGAGGTCTATCAGAGACCAGTCTGAGTTATGGTCTGAGGTCTATCAAAGACCAATCTGAGTTATGGTTTGAGGTCTGTCAGAGACCAGTTGGAGGTATATTATGGGTATATCAGAGACCAATGTGGAGCTTTGTGTCAGGTCTATCTGAGACCAGGGTTGATGAGTATTGGAGGGGCTATCTGAGACTTTTGATATGGTTCAGGCTTCTCAGCTATAGCACTTGGTCCCTGTTGCATATTGCTTGCATTGCATTATCTGCATAATCATTATCATTGCATCCCATTAACGTGTGTCTGTGCTGCAGGTGCATTTGCATATCTCCCGGTTCTAGTGTCTGGACTTCTGAGTATTGATCATGACGGGTTTGAGGATGACAGTTGCCTACAAGCTACCTATTCCTGATATTACTCCACTCCTGGGTCTGATTTCTCTGGCAGATGAGGATGTCCGTAGAAGCTTCAGGCAGAGTTATGGACGGCTGTTGAGTTTGGTTCGCAGATCCACTGATGATGAGTTGAATGGGCTGTACACGTTGATGCAATTCTATGACCCGGCTTTGAGATGCTTCACGTTTGCTGACTTTATTCTGGGGCCTACCATGGAGGAGTATGTAGAGTTTACGGAGCTGCCGGTGCAGAATGCGGTTCCTTTTATTCACTCTGCCGCTGAACCCAATTTGGAGGATCTAGCTAAGGCCCTGCACATGAATGCTTCTGAGCTGTTGATGACTTCTTGGCGAGGGGTTCCGGGTTTCTCTCTCCAGTTTCTGGTTGGTAAGGCTCAAGAGTATGCCAAGAATGGGTGTTGGGTGGTCTTTAACGCTATTTTGGCTCTATGCATTCACGGGATAGTGTTGTTTCCCAATTTCCCAAACTTCGTGGACATGGATGCATTTCATCTGTTTGCTGCTGGCAACCCGGTGCCTACACTGATCGCGGACTTCTACCATTCAATGCACTACAGGAATGAGAACAGGAGAGGCAAGAATGTCTCTTGTTGCGTGCCTTTGCTGTCCATGTGGCTCAAGAGTCATCTTCCCTCGAAGGGACCCTTTGTGGATAGTGCGACTACAGTTGACTGGCCAGAGCGTATGATGAGGCTGTCTTCTGCAGATGTTGAGTGGTTTGATCGAGATCTGTTGGGGTCTGAGCTTATTTGCAGTTGTTCTGGGTATCCTAATGTTCCGTTGATAGGGAGAAAATGGTGCATCAACTACAACCCATCTTTGTTCGTCCGTCAGTTTGGATATGCGCTGAAGAACCCACCTCAGGAGGAAGAAGTACAGGAATCTCTGTACTTCACCGGTGATTTGAGTGGAGAGCTGCTAGCCAAGCTTCGGCATGCCTGGACGCGTATTAACCGAAAAGGGAAACCGCTGTTGGGGAAGAGTGACTGCCAGGCATATGCACCCTACAAAGTTTGGATTCAGGAGAGAGCCAGACAGATATTGATGCCATTTCCAGCTGCCCCGGTCCCCGTTCATATTCCGGTGGAAGAGCCAACCACTGTTTCTAGGGAGGCCTACGAGCAAGTTGTGAAGGAAAAGGAAGCCTTGATGAAGATTAATGAAGAGTTAGAGAAGGAGCTAGCTCAGATGAGGAGTGAAAAGAATAAGGCTGTACGTTCTTTCCAACAGCAGATCGAACTAGTGGACAGGCTAGGTGCTGAGTTGACTGAGGAGAAGAAAAAGCGCGAACGTCTAGGTCAAGAGTTCAGAAGCTCCCACGACATGCTAGAGTCCAAAAAGAAAGCGCTCGACGCCGCTCACCGAGAGATCTCTTCTTGCAATAAGACTTGGAATGCTACGCTGACCAACAACAAGAAGAGGGAAGATAAGTTGAAGCAGCAAATTTCTGACCTCGAAGAGCAGTTAAAGGCTAGCATTGAGAAGTGCGAAGAGGAAGTGATGACCAGATACAGTCTCCAGAAAGCATTGAACAAAGCCATCGAAGGCAGGAACGAAGCTGGGTCTCAGAAGCGGAAGCTAGAAGATCGCTTCAGAGATGGGCATGGGAGGAAACTGCTGGTGATGTGCGACATGTTCTCAAGAGAAGAAACCAGCTTGTCGAGGGTCTGCTCACCCGACCAGGTCATCCAGAGACCAAGAAGTTAATAGAAGAGTACCGAGCTCAGGGGAGTACTTGATCATTTCTTGTATTGACTTGTATGCTTTGTTTGCATTTGTGCTGACCATCACCAGGATTGTTGGTTGAGGTCATGCCGTCTTATTTGTACTCTCAGTGATATTGTATTCTTGGATTTCTCTGTAATATACGAGGTTTTCTATGATCCGGCTCCAATTACTGTTTTGCTAGCACTGTCACTGCACTGGCACCTTCACACTAGAATCGGGGAATGATAATCCCTAATGCACAGACACGCATTGCATTTTGCATACATATTCATATTTGCATTGCAGGTTTGTGATCTCTGTATCTTATCTCTTGCATCTTTAAAGCAGGTATTTTCAGGATTGCAGAAAAGCGGGTCCACCGTTACTCTACAAGAATCAACCAGAAGAAGATCATGGACAACGTGCAGAGTGAAATGCAAGAGATGCGTGACAGGATGGCCCTGCTCATGCAAACCATGGAGACTATCGCCAAAGGGCAAGAGCAGCTGCAGAATCTGGTTCAACCAATAGTCGCACGGGCTGAGAACAACGGGACACCGCAGGGTGAGAACATTGTTGTTTCTCCCCGAGTTGAGAATCGTCAAAGTGTTGACGCTGTTCCTGTAACCGGTTTGAATGCTGGAGAAACTGGTCCTGTAGGCGGAAACACCGACAATATGAATGTCAATGCAGATACTGCTGGGGTATTTGTGGGCAATGTCAACCAGGGTTTCAATGGGGGTGTTGAGAATGTCGGAATGAATGGTATTAATGGTAACCAAGGCTTCAATGGTGTGGACATGGGATATGGCAGCATGGCTGGCGCCAAGGCTGGATTTGGTGGTTACGGTAATCTTGGATGTAGAACTGGGGCATACAACACTCAAGAGATGGGTAATCTGAGGTATGACCCCAGGTACGTTCAAACAGGTCCGGGTCGTGATACCGATTATGTTGGATACGAAGCAGTACCTCGCTGGGAGGATCTCCAGGAGGATGTGTTCTCTGGTCAGAATGAAGGCTATGAAAGAGCCAGGGGTGACAACCATCAGATGAGATTGCTAGAGGAGAAGGTGAACGGGTTGGCCAACCAGAATGCTCTTGGGTTGGATATGTCGAATATGGGGTTAGTCCCAGGATTGAGGATCCCGCTGAAATTCAAAGCACCGTCGTTTGATAAGTACAAAGGAGATACATGCCCTAGGGTGCATGTGCGCGCATTTTACAGGCGCATGTCTGCGTATTCTGAGGATGAAAAGATGCTAATGCACTTCTTCCAGGATAGCCTGTCAGGGCCATCGTTGGAGTGGTACATGAGCTTGGAGCCTTCTCAGATCAGGAGTTGGAAAGAGCTGGCAGAGGCTTTTGTTCGACATTATCAATATAATATCGATCTCGCTCCTAACCGGGTCCAGTTGCAAAGCATGTCTCAAAAGTCTAGCGAGAGCTTTAAAGAGTACGCCCAGAGATGGCGAGATCTGGCTGCCAGGGTACACCCTCCAATGGTGGAGCGCGAGATGATGGATATGTTCATAGGAACTTTCTCCGGAATGTACTACGACCGTCTGCTGAATTTTTCGATGAGTACCTTCTCTGAGTTGATCTTGATGGGGGAACGCATTGAAAACGGGGTGAAGATCGGTAAAATTCAAGCGGGTGAGTCCAGTTCCGCAGGAGGTAATAAGAAGACGTTTGGTGGTAAACGGCAGGGTGATACCAACGCTGTATACGGTGCTCGACGGAAGAATAAAGGTCAGAACTGGAGTCAGCAGTCGCAAGTCGCAAGTGTAACCATTCCAGGGCCTTCTCAGCAGCAGAGACAACAACAACCACCGCAGCAGGCTCAGCAGCAGCCTAATAATAATCAGCGCAGATTTCAGAACCCACGACCAAGGAGAGTATTCGAAGTACCGCTGGTATCATATGCAGAACTCCTTCAAACTTTGTTAAAATTGCAGCTAGTCGAGAAGAGGACCTTAGCACCACCAACTGGCCAGCCGCCAGTCGGGTATGATGTTAATGAACACTGTGACTTCCATTCAGGTGCGCCAGGGCACAATATTGAAAATTGTCTAGCATTCAAGCATAAAGTACAGGACTTGCTTGATAGTACGACTATTAACTTCGGGAAGGAAGGTCCCAATATCACTCAGCAGCCAATGCCCAAGCATGGTGGGGCTGGGGCCAATGCAATCATGTCAGATGATGAGTTGAACTTAGTTTCAGAAGTGAGCGAGCTGAAAACCCCTTTGAGTTTCGTAAAGCAGCGCTTGTTGAAAGGAGGAGTCTATCCCGGTTGCAGTGAAGAGTGTGATGACTGTTTGGTTCAACCTGAGGGCTGTGAGAAGTTGAAGAGGGGAGTTCAAAGTTTGATTGATGAAGGTATTTTGCAGTTTGACAGGGCTGTGGGACGGGAGAAGTCTGTTGAGACAGAATCTGAAAAAGAGCGTAGGGAGATTGCTACGATCACCATTCCGTTCAAATCAGTGACAATCTCGGCATCATCGAAGAGGTCGACCATTACTATTACCAACGCTAAGCCAGTCCCGTTTGAAAGCACAAAGGCAGTCCCATGGTGCTATGGTGCTGAGGTGTATTGCAATGGGGAAAAGATTGACTTGAATGATTCGCCAGCGGGATCCGTGGACAATATAGTAGGAGCGGGTGGTATAACCCGGAGCGGGAGAATTTTCACTTCACCTGAGGTTGAAGCAGAGAGGCTTGCCAGAGGTAAGAGCAAAGTTGTTGAGGGGGAATCTTCGGGGAGTAAAGAGAAAGAGCCGATAACCAAAGATGTGGAAGAATTCATGAGGTTAATCCGCAAAAGTGATTACAAGATTGTAGATCACCTGCAGCAGACCCCGTCAAAGATCTCCATATTATCGCTGCTGTTGTGTTCTGAGGCGCATAGAAATGCTCTGTTGAAAGTACTTGAGACATCCTTCGTGCCGCAAGAGATTTCAGTTAATCAACTGGAGGGAGTTATGGCACATGTTAACGCTGGGCATGGACTGGGATTCACGGATTTCGACTTAACGCCTCGAGGGCGTGATCACAATAATGCTTTGCACATCTCTATCGAATGCAGGGGCACTGTTCTATCCCGTGTGCTGGTAGACACTGGGTCCTCATTGAATGTGTTACCAAAGAAGGCTCTGCTGAAATTGGATACTCGGGGGTTGTTGTGCACACCTAGTGATTTGGCGGTAAGAGCCTTTGACGGCACAAGGAGGTCAGTATTCGGGTCGATAACGTTACCCATCCAGGTGGGTCCGGAAGTGTTTGATACAGTGTTTTACATCATGGACATACAGCCCGCATATAGTTGTTTGATCGGGAGACCTTGGATTCATGCCGCTGGGGCAGTGACTTCTACGCTCCATCAGAAGCTGAAATATATGGTTGAGGGGAGTATTGTGACGGTGTGTGGCGAAGAGGATATCTTAGTCAGTCATTTGTCTTCTTTCAAGTATGTGGAGGTAGATGGGGAGATTCATGAAACGCTGTGTCAAGCGTTCGAGGAGGTGAAGGTTAAAGAAGAAGCTCCGGTGAAGAGTGAAGGGCAAGAGGTGGCAGTCTCCTCATATAAAGAAGCCAAGGCGTTGGTACAGGCAGGAGAGACTCAGAAGTGGGGGCAGGTTCTGGACATCCCGGTGAAGCAAGACAAGTATGGCTTGGGGTACCGTCCATCTTCCTCGCATAGTGCGCCTAAGTTCAAGGGACCTGTTGTGTTCACGCCCGGAGGAGTCAGCTTCGAGAGGATTAATGCCGTGTCTGATACGGATGAAGCGGATAGCGATTGCGACATGGACTCATGGATTCGACCCAGCACGCCGGGGAAAAGCCTATGCAACTGGTCCATCCAGGACGTCATCCAAGTCACCAAACAGTAATGCATTGTTTTTTTCAATCATTGTATGATCACATGCCTTGCCCGGGGCATCGATGATTTTGTCTTAGGGCCTAACTGTTTACTTGTATGTTTGCATAATCAATAAATAACGGCGTTTTTTACACTCAAATGTTGTGATCCTTTTCTTTCTGTTTTATTTTATTTTTCCAATAAAATGGCAGCGCGGTTATACATTTTGCTTGCACATCATTTTGAAGCACTTAACCGTTTCCCTCGCAGGATTCATGAATTTTCAGATGACACCGACCAAAAGCTTCCTATGACTCGTTTAGACTTCGAGCATCCGATCTTCCAAGCTGAAGAAGAGATTGTGGAGGATAGTGACTTACCAGAAGAGCTCAGTCAGTTATTGAAGCAAGAGGAGAGAGTCATTCTGCCTCACCAGGAAGAGATTGATATTGTCAACTTGGGGTCTGAAGAATGCGTCAGGAATATCCGTATAGGGGCCGCGTTGCAAGAGGACATTAAGCAAGAGCTTATTGAGATGCTGCGTGAATACAGTGATATATTTGCTTGGTCCTACGAGGACATGCCGGGATTGGACACTGATATGGTTGTTCATCGTCTATCGTTGAAGGAAGATTGCCCGCGTGTGAAGCAAAAACTCAGGAGGACTCGTCCTGACATGGCTGTAAAGATAAAAGAAGAGGTGCAGAAGCAATGGGATGCTGGATTCCTGGCTGTCACCACTTATCCCACTTGGGTCGCTAATATCGTGCCTGTGCCAAAGAAAGATGGCAAGGTTCGGATGTGCGTTGATTATAGGGACCTGAACAAAGCAAGCCCGAAGGATGATTTCCCGCTACCGCATATTGACGTGTTAGTTGACAACACGGCTCAGTTTTCAGTGTTTTCCTTCATGGATGGCTTTTCAGGGTACAACCAGATCAAAATGGCGCCGAAGGATATGGAAAAAACGACCTTTATCACCCCGTGGGGAACCTTCTGTTATAAGGTGATGCCCTTTGGTTTGAAAAACGCTGGGGCAACGTATCAGCGGGCTATGACAACGCTTTTTCACGACATGATGCACAGAGAGATCGAGGTGTATGTCGATGACATGATAGCCAAGTCTCAAACAGAGGAAGAACATCTGGTTAATCTGCTGAAGTTGTTCAAGAGGCTGAGGAAGTTCAGGCTGAGACTGAATCCAAATAAATGTACCTTCGGAGTGAGATCCGGGAAGCTACTGGGGTTCATTGTGAGCAAGAAAGGAATCGAGGTCGATCCTGCAAAAATAAAAGCAATACAAGAAATGCCAGCACCGAGAACCGAAAAAGAAGTCCGTGGATTCTTAGGGAGGTTGAATTACATTGCTAGGTTCATCTCTCACCTAACGACCACGTGTGAACCATTATTCAAGTTGTTAAAGAAAGATCAAGCGGTGGTCTGGAATGACAATTGCCAAAGGGCATTTGAAAAGATAAAAGAATACTTGCAGGAACCTCCGGTGTTGATACCCCCAGTAGCGGGACGACCATTGATTATGTATCTGACGGTTCTTGAGAACAGTATGGGTTGTGTTCTCGGTCAACATGACGAGACGGGGCGAAAAGAGCATGCAATTTACTACTTGAGTAAAAAGTTCACAGACTGTGAATCTCGATACTCTATGCTCGAAAAGACGTGTTGTGCATTGGCGTGGGCTGCCAAACGTCTGAGACAGTACATGCTGAATCATACAACCATGCTGATATCAAAGATGGATCCGATCAAATATGTGTTTGAGAAGCAGGCGCTCTCCGGAAGGATTGCTAGATGGCAGATGGTATTGACAGAATACGATATCCAGTATGTTTCCCAGAAGGCCATTAAGGGAAGTGTTCTGTCCGAATATCTCGCCGAACAGCCAATTGAGGATTATCAGCCTATGAAGTTTGAGTTTCCTGATGAGGACATAATGTACTTGAAGGCTAAAGATTGTGATGAGCCGTTGCCTGGTGAAGGCCCTGAGCGGAGTTCCCAGTGGCAAATGATTTTTGACGGGGCTGTCAATTCGTACGGTAGCGGGATCGGGGCAATCATTACAACTCCCCACGGGTCGCACATCCCGTTCACAGCCAGATTGACTTTTTCAGTGACGAATAATGAAGCCGAGTATGAAGCTTGCATTATGGGGGTTAGAGGAGGCTATCGATATGAGGATTAAGAATCTGGATGTATATGGGGATTCAGCATTGGTTGTGAATCAGATTAAGGGAGAGTGGGAGACGCGCCAACCTAATCTGGTGCCGTACATGAATTATGCGAGAAGGTTGCTACCTTTCTTTGACAGGGTGGAGTTTCATCATGTACCTCGGGCGGAGAATCAAATGGCGGACGCCCTGGCAACGTTATCCTCGATGTATAAAGTCAACCGCTGGAATGAGGCTCCCAGCATTGTCATCTCTCGCCTCGATAGGCCGGCCTTTGTGTTTGCAATCGATGAAGCATCTGACGGTAAACCGTGGTATTTCGATATACATAATTTCCTGAAGAATAAGGAATATCCGGCTGGGGCATCCAGTCGTGATCAGAAGACTCTAAGGAGATTAGCAGGCAACTTCTATCTGAATCCCGACGGTGTTTTGTATAAAAGGAACCATGATTCGGTACTCCTCCGGTGTGTGGATGAGAAGGAAGCCAACTTGCTCATGGAAGAGATCCATGAGGGAACTTTTGGCACACATGCAGGTGGGCACGCTATGACTCGAAAGTTGTTGCGAGCAGGGCATTATTGGTTGACGATGGAAACTGACTGTTTCAAATTTGCCAAGCGGTGTCACAAGTGCCAGATCTATGTCGATAAGATCCATGTGCCACCCAGTCCACTGAACGTTATGGCATCCCCATGGCCTTTCTCCATGTGGGGAATTGATATGATCGGCAAGATTGAGCCTACTGCTTCTAATGGGCATCGCTTCATTCTGGTTGCGATTGATTACTTCACCAAGTGGGTGGAAGCAGCATCTTACGCCAATGTGACAAAGCAAGTGGTGGCCAGATTCATCAAGAAGGATATAATCTGCAGATACGGTATTCCTGAGCGAATCATTACTGATAATTGTTCGAACTTGAACAACAAGATGATGAAAGATCTTTGTCGGGATTTCAAGATCGAGCATCATAATTCATCTCCCTACAGACCCAAGATGAATGGCGCTGTGGAAGCGGCCAACAAGAACATAAAGAAAATTGTTCAAAAGATGGTGGTAACGTATAAGGATTGGCATGAGATGCTGCCATTCGCTTTGCACGGTTATCGTACTACAGTGCGTACATCAACCGGGGCAACACCGTTCTCACTAGTATATGGCATGGAGGTTGTCCTGCCATTGGAGGTTGAGATACCATCTTTGAGGGTTTTGCTTGATGTTAAGCTGGACGAGGCAGAATGGGTGAAAAGTAGGTTGAATCAGCTGAGCTTGATAGATGAGAAAAGACTGGCATCCATTGCGCATGGTAGGCTGTATCAGAGCCGGATGAAGAAAGCGTTCGACAAGAAGATTCGACCTCGAAGCTTTCAGATGGGTGATCTTGTGCTGAAGAAGATTCTCCCACCGCAATCGGATCACAGGGGCAAATGGACTCCCAATTACGAAGGTCCATACGTCGTGAGAAAGGTCTTCTCCGGAGGAGCCTTATTGTTATCCACCATGGATGGTGAAGACTTTTCGTCCCCTGTGAACTCGGACGCAGTTAAAAAATACTTTGCTTAAAATTGACCCGCTGGACAGAAAAAAGAGAGTCCAGGCAAAAATGGGGCATCCCGGCGAACCAAAAACAGAATAAAAAGGTTCGGGCAAAAGTTAGGGATAAAATGAAAAAATGTACACCCGCGAAGTTGAAAACCTACACTGGGCGGCTTCGGCAGAAAAGGGTATCCCGGTGAATCGAAAACCCGCAAAGGGCGATTCACGCAAAAGTTAGGGATTTAAGAAGCAAATGACTGCGGTCCGAGTTTGATTGTTAGCGGTTGGGAGCATCTGGGGGTCAACTATTCAAAGCAATTTCTTCCGAAGACAGAGATCGGGAAAGCGTCAGAGTCCTACGAGTCATAGGAGGATCGGTTCATGGGGTTTGTCTGTAACACGTTGCCGACATGTGTACAAATTTTAT
This sequence comes from Lathyrus sativus, assembly GCA_963859935.3. Lineage (NCBI taxonomy): Eukaryota > Viridiplantae > Streptophyta > Magnoliopsida > Fabales > Fabaceae > Lathyrus > Lathyrus sativus. The sequence continues at coordinate 62,816,462 of OZ012737.1, read as the reverse complement.
TCTGTATATTTGTATACTTCTGCATTTGTTTATGTGTGACTACCTCTTTTCAGGAGTTGCATCTGATGTACAAATCTTGCCTATTCTCAGGCCGTTATCAATAAAGTGTTTATTCAGTGTAGTGTGTGACTTTGGTTTTAATTTTTACAGTTTTGTTTGTAAAAAGCGCCGATGTTTTGATAAACTTACATGCGTGTAACCAGGCGGGCCTCGGCCGATGATTGTTAAAACCAAAAATTACCTGAACGGTTGTCATGGGTGATTACCAAGATGTTTCTTTTTGCATAGATTGCCTTGTGTTTGCTTGTTGACTTTTGCAGGTATTCGAAGGCTTGCAAAGTTCCCCCGCCAGAGTCCATGGCAGACTGGTACCCTCTCCAGAGGTTGAATGTTGTGTCTTCCCCAATGAAGTCGCCCCAGGTAAAACTGAATGTTATCTCCCCAGGAGAGCGGAGAGAGCGTCAAAGGAAGATCAATGTATTTTCAGTAGATCAGAATTAGCTTATCAAGCAGAACAAGGTTCTCCCCAGTGAAGGTCAAGATGGATGTGACTAACTCCCCAGAGAGTTCTTGTGCAGTGCAAATCAGAATGTATAGTTCAATCCCCAGCTCAGTGATAGCCGGATAATTTCCCCAGCTCAGTGATAGCAGGAGAGGTTCCCCACAGAGTGTGATCAGGTGGTTGGAGCAGCTGAAAGGAGTTTTCTCGAGCAGGATTGTCCTTTCTTTCCCCAGCAAGTCGCTCTTCCTCGCCAGGAGGACCGTCTTCAGCAGATCTTGGAGTTTGAGTTTGTGAGCTACTTTCCTAGCAGGATGGTTATCCCCAGCGGAGTTAGTTCATCTTTCCAACATTTATTTTGTTGGCGGCAGTCCGATCATCCCCGGTGGATCCAGTGTGTCTTCAGCATTTATTTTGCTGAAGCAACTCTTTGCATAAACATGCATCATGAGCATTTGCATTTGACCCGAGTATGTAGCATTTCCATGCTGTATGGAAGCATTGCGTCATTATCAAACATGCATTCTTGAAACATAAGCCAGGTGGTTACCTCTTCAGTTTCAGATATGTTGTACCCTGCCGATAAGTGAAATCGTGGTTTCAGGAAGATGTGGATTTTATGGTCAAAGGACGCAGTGATCGTATTTGTACCAGTTGCGGGGTTCATATAGCAAGGCACACAGTGATCATGTTGATTTTGAGATGTTGATTTGTGGCCCGAGTGCGTAGTGATCGTATTTCGTACCATCTTTGGGGTTCATGTGGTAGAGCACGCAGTGATCGTGTTGATCTTGGTATGTGTATCTGTGGTCGAATGGCGCAGTGATCGTATTCGTCCCGATCTAAGGAGATTGCTTTGTAAGGCACGCAGTGATCATGTTGGTATCGTTTCGGGGTTTCATTGAGCCGGACGCGCAGTGATCGTGTTTACTCTATTGGTGGTGCAGGACACGCAGGGATCATGTTTACCATATTATGTGATGTTGTTGGTCGATATGCGCAGTGATCGTATTCGTCCGTTATACAGTGGTTATAGGGTGAGGCACGCAGTGAACGTGTTCATATGGTTGTTAGTGGCCGAAGTACACAGTAATCGTATTCGTCTCATTGTTTGAAGTAGTGTCACAGCACGCAGTGATCGTGTTTCCTCCAGTCAAGAGGGTTGTGACATGAAGCGCGCAGTGATCGTGTTTACCCTATGTATGGTCAGGATATGCAGTGATCGTATTCGACCAGTTATGTGGGTTAGTTGAGGCACACAGCACGCAGGGATCGTGTCTTCTCCAGTCAAGAGGATCGTGGCTCAGAATGCGCAGTGATCGTGTTCGAACATGCAGGGATCGTGTTCTAGATACGCAATGATCGTATTCGTACGGCACGTAGTGATCGTGTTGATGGTACCATGGGAACTTGTGATGCGGAGTACGCAGTGATCGTGGCTACTGTATCAGTTGGTTTTGTTGGTCGACATACGCAGTAATCGTATTCGTCCTACTACGTGGGTTGGTTTCGTGGCACGCAGTGATCGTGTTGACATCATTTTGAGGGTTCGTCGGTCGAGATGCGCAGTGATCGTATTCGTCCTATTACAGCACACGCAGTGATCGTGTTTATCATATTGGTGGTTGAAGTACGCAGTGAACGTGTTCGCCTCTTCTATGTGGATTTATTCCGTCTGGCACGCAGTGATCGTGTTTATCTCATCCGGTTGGATTTATGGTCGATGTGGTTGTAACGCAGCACGCAATGATCGTGTTCGTCGTGTTTGTCCCATTATGTGATTTTGTTTGCAGCATCAAGACGCGCAGTGATCGTGTTTTCTCCTATCAAGAGGGTTCTGGCGTAAAATACGCAGTGATCGTGTTCATCTTGCTACAGAGGTTTGTTGTGCCAGACATGCAGTGATCGTGTTCGTTATGGCATATTCCCCCTAGCAGAGTTGCTTGGTCAAGCATTTCTCTTTCTCCCCAGCCGAGTCCTTTCTCAGAGTGCTATGGAGATAGCATGGTACAGATTTCGGGTGGTTACCCGCAGTTACCTCAGTAGAGACGTAATCCCCAGCAGGGTGATCTTCAACGAGATGCTGGGTTAAGTTCCTCGTAGTCCCCGTCAGGGTATTCTTCGACAAGTCGCTTGGTTAAGTTGCTTGTAGTCCCCAGCTAAGTCTTTCTCAGGGTGCTGTGGATTCAGCATTATAAGACGGTAATGCAGATTGTCGGGTGGTTACCCGCAATTCCCCAACAGAGTTATGTTCTCCATCAGGGTGTCACTTCAATGGTTACTTGGTTAAGTCCCTCATAGTCCCCAGCAGGGAGCTTGTTGCAGGAGTGGTTTGGTTAAATTCCTCGTATTTTTCTACAAAGTTTATTCTCGTCAGAGTGCTTGGTTAAGTTCCCAATTTCCTCAGCAGGTGTTTGACGGCCGTCGTCAGAATTGTCCCCTCAGAGTTACTTGGTTAAGTTTCTCATTTCCCCGCAGAGTCGGTAGTCCATGTCTTCGGACATTGCCTCGTTTGGTTAAGCGTTTGCTCAGGATACGAAAGGTTGATCAGTGAAGTCAACATGACAAGTGAAGTCAGTATTCTCCCGCTGGTTAGCATGTGCAGAGGTTGATAAGTGAGATCAACAGAGGTTGATAAGTGAGATCAACAGAGGTTGGTAAGTGAGATTAATAGAGGTTGATAAGTGAGATCAACAGAGGTTGATAAGTGAGATCAACAGAGGTTGATAAGTGAGATCAACAGAGGTTGATAAGTGTTGTCAACAATTTATCGTCATGTGGTGTATGCTCATTTCTTCGGAATGGAGTGGTCTGCGGACAACATCAGATTATTTGACAAATGGATGGCTAGTTTTTGCTGTGACAACAGAAGTTAGTTCCCAGGGTTTTCCCAAGCAGCAGTCGTATTCGCAGTTTATTTTTGCGGTTGGCAAATTTCCGGGTTCTTTCGTATTCAACCGTCTCGTACCTCGAATGTCTGAAAGTTGTGCGCTCTTCATCCAGTCGGGTCCAAGTCGCTTGAATAGGGGCAGCTGTTACACCCCAAAATTTGCCCAACCTTTTCTAACCTAGGTTTATGTTTCAATTGCATAGTCATTTGCATTGTCATCATGTACATAGTGTATTCATCTGCATTGCATAACATAGGCAGGCTAGCTTAATCAAGGGGATCAAGTGCTATTCTTATCTCAAGAGGTATATTCAAGGGTTTCATCCATATTCAAGACTACTCAGGACATCAGGGGAGAATTTGAGCTTTGAAGAGTTGACAGGTTGATCAATGAGTTCTCTCCTATCTTGAGGTTGTTTGGGGATCATCAGAAGAAGTATGAGCTATGAGCCAAGAGCATGAGGTGTGTATGGATGTTATGAAGAGCCTAGATTATCATTTTGAAGAAGAATCAGGTCATTGGAGTGATTGCAAGAGCCTCAGTGGAAGTCAGTCAACTAGGGTCAACACCAGGTCAACTCTAGGTCAATTGTTGGTTGAAAGGCATTAAGGGCTATTGGAGAGATGTGGGGTTCATCATTTGAAATGAAGAATAAGGATATGATGTTGTGACAAATAAAAATCAAGAGGAGTCAAGGATAAGAGGAGTTACCTAATTAGGGTTTCAGTGTAAAATCCCCTGATTTAGGTCAAACTTCCAAGTAGTGTAAATCAAGATGCAAGCTTCATATGAATTCTTGGTCCACATGAAACTTGTAGAGTATCTTCATAGATTCAATTTGAGTGGTGGAAGTCATCAAGATGATTTATAGAACTCAAGTTATGGCTCTTGCAAGTTACAGGTCATCTGAGGGCACTGAAATTTGTCTGTAAAAGTTGTCTGTCTTCCAAGCAACTTCTGACCTTCAAAGATATTTCAAATGTATTTCTGGCCAACATAAGAGTTGTTCCTCATTGTCTTAGATTTCTATAAAGGTATGGTATGCCTTCATATGATTTGTGGAACTCTACTTATGGTCTTGGCAAGTAAAGGGTATTTTGGTCATCTGAGGATTACAGGTCATTCTTAGCCTATGCCTAAAACTCATACAAGGAAGCTTCAAATGAAAAACTTCACAACATCAAAGTTGTTCAAAATGACATTTTAAGTCTAGAAAGGAATTCATGGAAGTTTGTAAATGCATAGAATGAGACTTGACCAAAGTTGGTGAAAAATGACCTAAAAAAGGCATATAAGTTGAAAAAGTTGAAATAAAAAATTGGTTTGAGAGATCTACAAATCCAAAATGGGTCATCCAATACACCAAATTGATTCCAAACATCATTTTAGAGACATTGGTTCAGCCACTTTTTTGAGTTAGGGGTTAAATTTTGGACTTCCTTTGTATTTTTGTTACTTGCATAATAAGTCAAGTAGAGAAAACTTGACATAAGTGAAATTTCAAGGCAAGGAGATTGGTTTTTTCACACATACCATGTCAATAACTCATGAGAGGAGATTTTGACACAAGTGTGGAAAGGTGTATGCATAAGATATGAGATGGTTCAAAGTATCATTAAGTGAGAACTTCCATAACTTTCCACCACTTTCTAGAATCCTCTAAGATCATTCTAAAACCTTCTAGATCTGTCCATCATCATCTATATATTGAGAGTGAATCATTGGTGCAAGGGGTTGGTGAAAAGAGGGAGAGAAGAGAGAGAATTTCATGGTTGCTTCCATTGTAAGAAAGTGAGAGAATCATCATAATCTTCCATTTCTGTTCAAGAGAGTTCTTCATTTTTAGTCTTTGGTATATTGTGAGGGTGAATGAGCATGATGCAAGGTCCATCAATGGAGGTTTAAGGAGTTGTTGTCCAAGATTCAAAATTGTGCACCAGAGTTGCAGCCAAGAATCCAAGCACTCATCATCCTAATTGTTGCCAACAGAAAGCTCACCATACTCTAAGGATCATTTGAGAGGATTGCCAAGGTCTCTAGTGCAAAGATTCACAACTGTTTCATCAAATTTCAAGGTATGCATTTCAATCTACATCTCTTTATCTAGGCAGTATTAGATGGAATGGCTAGGGTAATCATGCTTAGAGACCATAGGTGATTGATTTCTGAGAGATAGAGAGAATTCTGTGAGGTTCCATGGCAGGGTGCATTGGCTTTGATGATCGAGAATAGGTTATATAATGAGTGTTAATGATCATATAATGGCTTGCTGAGATCAATGTGGCATGATGAACAAGATAGGATAGTTAGATTGAAGGATTGTGAGGCTCCATTGATGAGTGCAGTTGGTATTCCATGAGGTTCCACCTATCGGGTTTTATTATGGAATTGGTTTCAGTCAAAACTGAGGGTACCATCGTGTTCACGGGAAAGAATAGAGCAACTTTGCTCTTTATAAGTTTTGATTTCATGGCCTGTGGAGAGAGAGCGAAGAGCTTGAACATGGTTGCATGGAAGCTGGGAATTTCTGAAACCCTAGGTTGATTGGGGACGATGGCCATGCACCGTTGGATTGGTTCCCATGTTTGACATTTTCAGTTGATCGTGTGGCTGGGATTTGAAAAAGAAAACGGAGGGAAAGACTCAGAGTGAAACGATGCGTTTCACTTAAACGCACCTCTGGGCCTGATCCAACTTGTGATATTCCCACCCCCCAACAAAGCCCAATTGGAAATAACACTGAGAATGATTGCTAAACGCACCGAGAGTTTATCTTTTTTTCTTTTATTTTTCTAATTGATTTCTGATGCTTCCTGGGCCTAGCGCCAATTTATATTCGCGCCCCCCATTTTTCTGGCCCACATGAATAATAACTAGGCGTGTATGCTTATAACACCCCCTCCCCATTTTATTTCTATTTTGTGATTGTATTTTCTTTAATATTTTTCTCACCTTTAAAAATTCATAAAAAAATGAAAATGGCTTGTTTTTAATTGGTTCTTTTTTCTCTATGTCAATAATTTTGTCTAGAAAAATATTAAATAATAAAATTGGCATTTTATTTTGTTTTAATATTTTTCATGCATTTTTCTTGTAAATAGCATTTTATTAAGTTTAGTTTGATACTTAAATTTGGTGATTTTAGTTTGAATAGATGCTTTAGTATTTTTAATCCATTCTTTTTAGGGTGATTAGCATAGGACTTCAACTTGTATATAGGATTTAATTCATGATTTTAGAATTTAATCTTAGGTGATTTGATTAGGTGATATTATAGTGTAAAAAATTAGGGTTTCAGGTGAGCATATGTGAAATAGATTAGATTCTTTTAGGAATTTTCATTTGATTTTTGGGGTATGGGACTATAGGGGTTATGGGTATAGGATAGATCCTTTAGAAAATATTAGAATTCCCCTACTGCTATTAGTATATTGCTTATATTGATTGATTGTGTGGTGTGCCCTCTTTAGGGATATTATTTTGCCTGTGTGTGGGGTATTGGGATTGTTTGGGACTTGGGGGAGAGCTGAAGCCTGTGATGTTGAAGCCCATTTAAAGATCAGAGGATGAAGACCAACTTCCAGAGTTGATGAGGAGTATCTCTTGCTGGCAGCTGTTGAGGTCTATAGGATCTAGGAGTTAGGCAGAGCCCTAGAGTAGCAAACTTGATCCTCAAACATGGAAGGTCTTGATTACCTCCATCCTTCTCTGTGATGCAGAGTCTCTCTAAGACACTCACCCCCTTCCTTTGGAAGGCTTGGTGCTAATGTCTAAGAGATAGAACTCTTGAGATAAATATTCTTTGTGTTGATAGCAGTTTTGTTTGCCACCCTTGGTGGTCAGCTAATTGCTTAACACCCAGTTCACTCTTGTGATTGATTCCTCAGCTTGGAGATTAGGACTTGAAGAAAAGCCATTGGGAGATTGAGGATAAAGTCTGATGCTTGCTTGAAGCCTGAAGATAGTTGCTGATGCTGATGAAGACTGCTTTGCTGTTTAGCTTTTGCTGTTTATTAATTCTGATGTATTGATTGAATTTCCCGGACTGTATTGTTTGCTGTTTAACTTGTTGGGTTGAAAGTGAATCCTGTTCACTTTTGCCTATTGTTTTCTAGGTTCGAGTTTGAGTGGGACTCGCTTGTATTGTTGCATCCATGCATTTTACTGCTTTATTGTATATATCTGCTGATTCTGTTTCCGTCTACTCCCTTAGGATCTCTGTTTCTCTCTGCGCAAGAGAGGAGCATGATAGACATTAGGTGTTAACCCATGCATGATAACATTAGGGTAGATTTTTATCCCCTTTTTCAACCATAGGATTTGTAGAGTGTCATCTCTTCTTTCCTCAAAACAACAGAAAAACACTAATAAAGGTTATAACAGAGATCAATTCATTTCTTCCGTCAAAAGATTTGAACAAACATCAACCTTTTTTTTTTGCAATAAGAAAACCCTTGTTTAAGGTTAGATTTTTTCATAAAAGACACTTGAGCAGCTTGTGTCGTGCGTAGCCCGAACTACGTTTTCTCTGATCTTCCATGTAGTGTGGAAGTACGTAGGCATATGATGCGATATCCTAGCGAGCAACCTTCCCCTCCTTCCCCCGTAGTTAGGCGAACTACGTTGACTCTGATTTCTCGTTCCAGACGGGAATACGTAGGCATAAAGTGAGATGCTTTACCGAGTCAGGTTTTCTTTTCTTTTCAGACCTCATCCTTTAGTTTAGATAGAAATGTAATCCGTACAAACCAAGCAAGCGTGGATCCCGTCGAGTACGACGGACGTGAGGGGTGCTAATACCTTCCCCTTGCGTAACCGACTCCCAAATCCAGGTTTTGGTTGCGATGACCATACCTTTTCCCGTCTTTGCGTTAGGTTTACTTCAAGCGTTTCCTTTCCCTCCTTTGGGATGAATAACGCACGGTGGCGACTCTTCTGTATTGCCGGCGCCGATTTTCGCAGTAGCGACACTTGTTAAACATCTTCAGAAATCTCATACGCCTCGTTGAATTCCAAGTCTTTGAATTGCTAAAAAGAAGGCCTCAACCAATTCTGAGCACAAATTAGAGCCTCTGCCATTTCTGATTTGAGAGAGCTTCTATATACCTCTAAAACTCTCCCACCCGTGCTAAAAGCACTCTCATAAGCCACAGTTGAAACTGGCGTAAGCATGATATCTTTAACTATTTGGGACAGAATTGGGTATTGACCGGTGTTGCACCCTAATTTTTGACCATAAGATCTCGCCTCTTTTCGTGCATCTCTTACGTTGCTTGCCTTTTTTCTTCACATTTATGCTTTACGGCTAATCAATTTGTGCAGCTTGCAGTACTTCCGAATATAGGTAGCATGCATCCTCGATTGCGAGGACACGGTGCACTTTGACTTATAAATCCATTAGAGAACTTGAGCAGGATTCATTTGTTCTAGAATTCATGAGTACGAGGGTGTCGGTAACCCCTTTCAGCATCTTCCCTCAAAGCCTGTTACTTTTGAAAGACTGAGATGTGCAAATTCCCTCCCTTTAGCCTTGAAGGGAAATGTAAACTTCGCTATTGAAAACCTGTGAATCTCGTGTATATCAAGTTAAGGGTATTAAATCAAGGGTGGACGAAAGACTTTCGCAGTGATGTCATCAGATTCTAAACACAAGGCTTTTATTCATTTAAGAAGTTTTTAGGATGGCGGAGTGGAAGATTTTGTTTGGTTTATATATAAGAATTTTGAGCACAAGTCAAGCCCAATATCATCTTTCAAAAAGAGACACAGGAGATTATTTACTTACAAGAACAAATTCAATATGTGTGCATAGGCTTCCATGTTCATAATCTACTCAACAATTTTACATCAGGCTTTCCCCTTTTATTCTACGTACATAATGGATGTGATGGTACAACAACCGCACCAGGAGGCATTTACTATTATGAAACACGGACTTAAGTTTCTTACAATTATACAAGTAATTATAATACAAGGGATTGCATTTCTTTTACAAGACATACAAGACGGATAATAACGGAAATGTCAGAATTGGGTCATTTCCAACTTGACTACGACCATGTGCGTCTCCCCACCAACAAGACAAGTTTGACTTCTTGGACGAAAACGTGATAGTACCTCAACACAACCAGCTCTAAGCTATATCTCATTTTTGTCACCTTCGTCACAGCTTACGACACCGACCACCCATGACCTGCTCAGGGCAAATCAGGAAAGTAACATCAAAATAATTTAACGCGTCATCCCGCAGACTCAATACCATTAAAGACGGAAATTATAGAAATCAGTCCAACCGTTCTTAGAGTATAGACAAACCAGTTACCGCTGTTCAGGTCCGGTTTCGTAGTTATCTCGTTAGCAGAACATCAAATGACCACAAGTCCAATTTTGCTTTTCCGGTAAGGATTAAGTGCTCGCCCATAAACAGAAGAGGTTTTCTTATCAAATTGAGGCGATTATCTTCAGCAAACATAAAGGAAGTCTGAGAACCTTGATCTTCAAAAGAAAGCATGAACGGTCGTCGCGAGGCAGAACTACAGTAATGGAAGCACCACTGATCCGCGTCTACGAGATTTGAGCAAGAAGCGTTAGCCACGTCCGAGAAACGAAGTGCACCAGATACTTTCACAAAATGGTTACAGGACAAACACAATCAACTAGCAGGGACCTGTCTTCTGGACCTGAACTAAGACCTGCACAATTAATAATGTCGTCAAATACGCCAACAACAACAACAAACTTCTATTGTTCATCAGCAACAAACACTATTGGCTCAACAATAAATATCACCTCCACAAGCATGCCGCATCTCCAACTATGTAACCCATCTTCACTAAAACAGCAGCGCACATGAAGAATACACCCTTGTTACTCGCCAACAGCTTCAGCTTCCGCCGACATGTTTCGGTAACCTGCGTTCATGATGAAGAGTGCGATTATCAGCCAACCTAGAACAACTTGCAACAATGCTTATGTTTGAACTTGAAACAGAAACTAAAGCACAAAGAACACCTAATCATTTCCATTTCATTTTTTGCTGAACAAATTTTAGAGCAGAGTTTGTTTCTTACCGATACTATCCCACCACCACAGCTGAATTAAAAGTTGCTGCATAAACCTCATGCTAATCACCACTCAAGCTAGGAAAGCCATACAACGGGTGAGGCCAACCAAATCAGGTAATTAAACCAGTTCAGATTCAAGATCAAAAGGGAAGCGCCTAGTGCAACTTCTGTAATGTGTAAGGAGCAGAAATACTATCTAGTCCCTTGTATCAAAGCTGAGTATGCTATTGAGCTGCAGTTCAGACAAGCACATGGGTTCAGAGGTTATTTCTTGACGCTCTGTTCCTGTTTCACCGCAAGCAAACTCACAATCCCATAGGCAGTAAGTAACACGTGCAAATCAAAACAAGAATTGGTAAGAGAGGATGTTATTCATGAATGCAACAACAATATACATACATGAGAGAGAAGAGGATCAATGAGAATTGGATGAGAGCATTACACAGGCTATTCTGAGGAACGACTAAGAGATTACGCCCAATTCATGGTCAGTTGCCATGATGCTGCACCAGAAAGTAAGCTGAGGATCATTTACAAGGAATTATGTACTGAAGATCGTCGTTCCGTTGCTCTCATGGCTCCAGCCAGCCTTGCAGCTCCTTTCCAAACTAAATGATTAATAAATTATCATCTTTATCCTTTCCTGCCAACAGAATTTGCGAGGTTAATAACGCAATGTCACAACCAATAAGGATACGATTCAAACATCAAGGCATCATGCTAAAACAATTCAAAGTACCCAACCTGTTATACCTGACATACCCCTAGCTCGACGCGATTAAGTTCTTCAGAAAGCTTTCTCTACGAGTGCCTGCACTAAGAAGTGAATCTAGATATTAGCAGCAAAACGTAAAGAATTATCTAGCATTTAATTATGAAAGTTGCCTTTCGACGAAGAAGAGGAAGAATGATGAGGGTCAACAACTGAAGCGGCAGAGAGATGTATTGAAGTTGTTGACAAAACAAACTGTAACAGTGATGATGAAACTACGACTGCCAGAGAAATTACAACGAATACGATTGATCAAACAAAGAAGAAAAATGGAGGTGGAGTAAGAGCCTCGCCTGAAGCCTCTTCAATTCAAGGGCAAAACCATGTCCCTAGAATCCCCCCAAAAGGCTACCACATTCTATCTCGTGAACGGGATCCTCATGATAAGTTGCCGCAAGACATGACAAACCGATTACTAGTATATCTTCCTCAACTTGAGATAGACCTTGCAAGCTTTCCAGATAATCCTGAACAATATCACCGACTTTGAAGTAGTCAACTGTCACCGGCCACCTCAACTGTTGAACCACCTGTAAAAACACAAGACGGTGTAAAGCTTCTTTCACAACAGCCGTTCAATTGCTCTAGTAAAGAAAGCGCAAGGTTTATCAATTGTCATACTAAATACAATGAACCTTTACCAAAGATAACAGCGGTAGTCATCAGAATGTTTTTTACCCCAGCAACCTCACATCACAACTTGAACGTTATGCAATTGCTACACCCCATCTCCAATACGCACCCCTGGGCTCCTAATTCGTCATTCGGCCCAAACAATGGCTAGTTACACCTGCCAGGTCACACAAAGGAACGATTAGAGTATATTCCATGGAAATAGAATATCCTATTCAGAAGTCCAAATCCAAATCTCGAAATTAAATCAGTGGCTCATTACTACAATCACCAAAAAGGAAAGATTTCAAATCAAATCATAACCAAAACAGGAAATCTCAATCAATCATCAATCAGCATTCAAGATTGGTTTTAAGCATTCTCACAAAAAGCTCGCATCTGAGTCCTATATAAAGTACAGATGAGACACGAGAGGAGAAGGAGAAATCGATTCACAAAATCACGAAAATCCACAAAAGAGAAGCCCCAACGCACATCAATTCTCAAAAATCCCCAAAATCAAAAACCTAAAGCAAGAAGAAGACTTATCTGCGAAGCCGCCGCTGCGAACCCTCAATCGACGAATTCACCGCAAATCCACTACCGCATCCGTGCTCCAACTGTCACCGGAGATCACCTATTTTCGTCACCGTCAACCATCCTCGACGAAATTGACGAACCTACACAATCGACGCCGCCACAACTGTCGGTAAAAAACTTTAATTCATGTCAAAATCATGGAACTATTGATGCTCTGGTTTGTATTGCAGGTTGAAGAAACGACGAAGGAGAAAGAAAGAGATGAAGGTTGAACTCAAGAGTGAATCGATCGGAGAGGATCGAGAGAGCAGTTCGCTTCCGTTAGGGGTTTGGTTCAGGGATTAGGGTTCGCCGTTTTGGTTCTTTTCCCTGTCGTTTCGTTTTCGTTGTACTTTTGTTTTGGCTGTAATTAATCACTAACACTGCACACACAATCATCAACCCCTTTAATCTCCCACTAACTCTAATTAACCTTATCTGCATCATTTAGCCTATTACTAACTTAATTAATCAACCGTTAAAAACAAAACCAACTCCAAAGCTAACAATTTACTTATTAAATTATTCAAACTCACCATTTATTTTATATTTTCTTTTAAAATAATAAAAATATAATTGTCCTTTTAAATTAAGTTTTTTATGTAATTTGCAGCAATTATTTTATGGTTTGATTAAGGAAAAAACCTTTTATCTATTTATTAAGAAACCTTTTTCTAAATAATCTATTTTTATTAATAACAAAAAGCAACCACTGCACCTTTATAATTAACTCTCTTGCTATGGCTCAGATTTTTCCTAAAAAAAAAAATAATAATAATGATCTACTTCTAATTGAAATTTTAATTAATTTACTTTTATGTTCATAATTCAACCTACTTTTTTTACTTTTAGCAATTTACCCCATCGCTTATTTAATATTTCCCTTAAATAATTTCTCAAATTAATCTTTTAAAGATGATCAAATAAAATTAAAACAACTCTTTTTTCAAATCAAACTCCAATAAACCAAGATAACTTTTATTAAAAAATAACTAATATAACTGTTATTAGAAAAAAAGCAATTCAACCGCCTACTTAAAATCAACATCGTAATGCAATCAATTGCGCACTTCACGACACATGCACCTACACTCAGCGCTTTCATGCGTACATATTATTTATCCTTATCTGCTCTTATTTTATTCACAACACACACAATCACCTAGCGCTTTCATGCGTATGTGTATGATTTATCTTTTTGCAATCATTTAACATTTATCTATTCATACGTCGCATTCCGTCCAAAGGAAAAACCTACACATAATTCAACGTTGTGTGTAGTTGCACATCATATGCATCATACTCCCCACGATCCTTGAATCCATTCAAGTTGATCGCTTAGGATAGATCCTACCCCATAGGAAGGACTGTTCTTTATCTTTACAACATAGAACAAACAAAACAATACAACTTAAAAACAATATAAACACAATAGAGAATAGATGTTAATCATCTTAAGCGAGATATAACTTGTCACGCCCCACAACATAAATACAATCAATATCTCTTGATCGCTTAAGAGAAGACAGAGGCGTACTTGTCGACCCTTCCAAGCGCTCGAAGCCCTTCTCTTAAGACGACATACACAAATACAAATTTTTTTCTACACACTTGTGGTGGCTAAAACTGAGTAATCTCTCTTAAAATGAAGACTCGTCTCTTCTCCTAAACCCAATCAAAACAACTACCCTAAACCCGTAGGAACTTTGACCACAGTCAAAGGACTCCTCAAACCCTTTAGGGTGAACTACAACATACTCTGATTCCACTCCCGTAAGGATATGTAGGCACAAGGTGCGATACCTTATCGAGTATACTTAGAAATAAACCCCTAGGGTCTCTAAGCCATTAAGCAGATAAACACATAGCAATAAACAAACATAAAACAAGAGGTTCCTGTAGAGTACTACAGAAACTTAGGATGCTAGTACCTTCCCTAAGTTTAACCAACCCCCGAACCTAAACAATCTAGCTTGCATTTGCATTGCATTGTGGGAATTTCGATCTTTATCCCTTCCTTTGGACAAATCAAAGTTCGGTTGCAAATTGAATTAAAGATTCAAACTAATCAATAGTTTGGTATCCGATTTTCACCGCGACAGAAATGGCGACTTCACTGGGGAGCTCTCAGTGGGTCTCCCTATCTTGTTTTATTTCTTTATTGCTTTTTATACTTGCTTATATTTGCTTATTTGTTTGTATTCTTGGGTTGATACTCTTGAGTGGTGAGACAAAGTCCTACACCCGGACTTGAGTGAACTTAAGATAGGATAGTGATATGTTCAAAGAGGCTTATAGGGGGTGGAATCCCGACCAAGCTGACTTGAAAATCACGCTCAATTGAGACCCTCTCGAAAATTGTATTGTTGAACGAGTCTTTAATCGTGAAAACATGCACTATATTCGATGTTAGAGCCTATGATATTGAGGACCGTAGTTACCTTAACCCAACTTTGGCCTTTATTAGGATGTAGTGCGATGCTATGAGGGGGTACCCCCGAAATAGTGCTACGCGATGCTACACTCGAAAGAAGTTCTCTTGAGAATATTATTAACCCTCGAGTACTTGGGAAGTTGATAATATCCGAAAGATGGGCTAATGACTTCGGGAACTTCATTAGAACCTTGTTCTGCAGGTACAATCAACTTTTAGTCCACAACCTTTGGGAATGGGTATACCCTTGACTCCAGGCTCGTTGCAAACCTAGGGCCCCCCTCCTTTGTTTATCTTTGTGTCCTTATGTGAATACTTGTGTTTGCTGCATTCATATAGCATCATTCTGCATTGGACTTCATGGGATTTACTTTCGTTTATGAACATTGTAGGTCACTATGACTTCAGATAAAAGACATACTGTGAAATATACTTTTAAGAGTCCCAAATTGGATGACCTAAAGAAGTTGTGGGGTTTCATCGAAGATCAAGAAGGATTCAAGACCAAGTATGGGAAGCTGATATCTCTATTGGGTTGCTCAGTGAATGAAGGACTTCTTGCCACCCTGTTACAGTTTTATGATCCTCTCTACCATTGTTTCACCTTTCCAGACTTCCAGTTGCTACCTACATTGGAAGAGTATTCATTTTTGGTTGGTCTACCCGTCCTTGAGGAATCTCCTTTTCCCTTCTTGGAAAAGGACCCTGATGAGAAAGATATTGCTAAAGCCCTTCGTTTGAAGGTGTCTGACGTCAAAGCTAACCTAGTTACTAAGGATGGAGTTCTTGGTTTAAAGACAGGTTTCCTAATCGAGAAAGCTTCCTTCTATGCTGGTTATTCTAATAAGGCTCCGTTTGAGGCAATCTTTGCTCTGCTTGTTTATGGGCTGTTCTTATTCCCAAGTTTCGAAGGCTTCATCGATCTCAAAGCATTCAAGATCTTTATGAAGAACAACCCAGTGCCGACTCTGTTGGGAAATGCATATCACTCTGTACATCTCCGAAACCTTCGTGGTGGAGGGATGATTACTTGCTGTGTACCTCTGCTTTACAAGTGGTTTATTTCACACTTGCCGAAGTCTAGCTCTTTTACAAACATCGGCAAAGAGCATTGGTCTCCAAGGGTTATGGCTTTGACCCATTCTGACATTGATTGGTACAGCCGAGTGTATGATGGAATATTAATCATTGATAGCTGCGGTGACTTCGCTAATGTACCACTGCTCAGCTTTGATGGAGGAATCAG
Source organism: Lathyrus sativus (assembly GCA_963859935.3). Classification (NCBI taxonomy): domain Eukaryota; kingdom Viridiplantae; phylum Streptophyta; class Magnoliopsida; order Fabales; family Fabaceae; genus Lathyrus; species Lathyrus sativus. The sequence continues at coordinate 62,800,365 of OZ012737.1, read as the reverse complement.
TTATAATCCTATCTTAGCTCGTCGACAGTTGGGATACCCGTTGAAGGAACCTCCCAAGAGTGTTCAAGTAGAGGGTATGTTCTTCAAAGATGATATAGAGCTTCTAGGAAGAGTTCTGGACGCGTGGCGTAGGGTATACAAGAAAGGGAAGAGAAGTCTAGGGAAGCCTAACTGTGTGTCTCTAGAACCATATCTCCAGTGGGTCAGACAAAGGGCAGCCAATCTAAAGATGCCTTATTCCCGTCAAGATCCCATAGCTCCCAGGAGAGAGCCCACTTATGTCTTTATGTCCAAAGCCGAGGAGTTAGAGGTGTCCTTAAGGAAGTCTCAACATGAGCTGGAATCTTGGAAGAACAAGTACCAGGTAGCAGTGGCAGAAAATGATGAGTGTCAAAAGGAGAAGGTCAAGCTTCAAAAGCAGAATGTTGAACTTCAAAAGCAGAATGTTGAACTTCAAAAGCAGAATGTTGAACTTCAAAAGCAGAAGGCTGAACTTCAAGAGCAGAAGGCTGAACTTCAAGAGCAGAAGGCTGAACTTCAAGAGCAGAAGGCTGAACTTCAAGAGCAGAAAGATGAACTTCAGAAGGAGAAGGATGAACTTCAGAAGCAGCTGCAATTGAAGGATGAAGAGCTACTCCCCTGCAAGAAGAGGAAAGTCATGGAGGATTTATTTTTCTCCGACCCACAATGCACTATCTGGAAAATAATTGTGGACAACCTCATCCGTGAGAAGGCGCAACTCGAAGAGCAGCTCAAGCAGCAGCATTCAAAGCTTCTTTAGTGTCTTTACTAGCTTTTATTTAGCTTTTATTTGGGACTCTTTAAAAGAATATTTATGTAGTCCGTTTCAAATTTAATAAAACGTTTTTACCGCAATGCCTATAAATAGAGGAATCCCATGAAGTCCTAATCATCTTGCATTGCATTCTTTTCCATTGTTCACTTCAAGAAACTCAAATTCGTTCTGTAGGTGTTGTAATCATGGATTTCAGAAGAGAAACCCTGAAGTACACTTTTCAGAGTCCCAACCTCGAAAGCTTGAGAGAACTAGCCGAACTCGTCGAGGATCGCTTTGCCTTCGCAGCAGAATATGGAGGAGTTTTCCGTTTCCTTGAGCTAAGGATGAAAGAAGGATTGTTGGAAACATTGGTTCAATTCTATGACCCGATGTATCACTGCTTCACTTTTCCGGACTACCAATTGATGCCGACCTTGGAAGAGTACTCAGAACTCTTGAAGATGCCCATGACTGTTCGACCGCTATTCAACGGAAGGGAAGACACGCCTAGTCACCAAGAGATTGCAAATGCCACTCATCTTAGCCTTGAAGATGTTCAAGAGCGCCTGACCACCCAGGAAGGAGTCCTTGGGTTCCCCGCCGACTTTTTGATCGAAAAGGTCCGTTACCATGCTGAAAGAAAGGAGGTTCTCATATCGGAAGCCATTTTCGCTCTGTTGGTCTATGGGATTTTCTGGTTCCCTAAAATTGACAATTTTGTGGATATGGATGCAGTCAAGTTGTTCATACTCAAGAACCCAGTACCCACTTTGCTGGCTGATACATACTTTTCGATTCACTCGAGGAATGCTGAAGGAGGAGGACACGTTGTATGTTGTACCGCCTTGCTGTACTCATGGTTCATTGCTCGTTTGACTCGGTATCCATCCCTTTGGGACAAAGTAGCAACACCTCGATGGTCCGAGATACTTATGGCCCTTACCCATTCGGACATTGTTTGGTATGATCCCGCCTATGGAGGCGTGCCTATGATTCCTAGCATCGGAGGATTCCCTAATGTACCACTTATTGGAAGAGAGGGATGTATAAGCTATAATCCCGCCTTAGCCCGTAGACAGTTTGGACACCCTATGATCCAAATACCTGACCCGGCTTCATTGGAAGAGATCTATTTCAAGGGAGAAGAGGATCTAGATCTAAAGACTGTCATCATTTATACATGGAAATACATTGATAGGGAAGGAACGGCTGCTTCAGGATACCCCGACTGTACTGTCTCTGAAGAATATCTACATTGGGTACGAGAAAGGGCCCTCGATCTCAAGATGCCTTTTCCTTTCCACGAACCTATGGTATTGTCTCCTCATGACCCCGACTGGTTCGAAGAAGAGGAAATAGAACAAGTAAGGATTGCTTTGGATGAAACCCGGAAGTTGAGGACTGCCTGGAAGAATAAGTTCTTCACCCTTAAAGTAGAGAAGGAAAGACTTCAGAAGACTCCAGAATTAGAAGTGGCCAGAAAGAGAAAGGCACAAGGGGATTTATTTTCTCACGCCTCTTCAAGTACTGTCACCAATGATGATCTCCCATCAACTACCATGGCTTGGAAGGAGTGTGTGGAACGACTTATCATCGAGAAAGCAACGCTGCAGGAGCACATTGACCAGCTGACAGAGGAGCTCCGTGCAAAAGAGAAGACCGTGGGATAGAGTTCTAAGTTTTCTTTTGCTTTCGTTGCAATAAACTCTGAAAGAGTACTTTGTTTTCATCGTTTCTCAAAGTAAAAAAATTTCAATTATCCTACATTATAACACTGAAAAAACACTTTGAGTTTCTTGAAGTCTCCTCCTGCATCTATATCATGCATTAACATTCTGCATTTAGCATGGCATTTTACATTTATGCACGTGTTTTTCCTTTGTTGTGGCTCATTTCGGTTTCTATCTTTGCTGTCAGTCGCCGTCTCGACCATCTGACCAAGCCGGAAGTATCACTAAAGGATAGTGAGGAGAACAAAGACATGGATCGCATGACTAGCTTCAGAGTAAGGTCTAACCCGACGCTTCGCCGTCCCTCCGACGACTTTGTTCCTATGCAACTTCAGCCTGTGCAAGAAAAGGAAATAGACGATCCAGAGTTTACAGCATTCAAGAACGAATTTCGTGACTTCGAGGAGCGATGGAAAATGATGAAGAGGAACCGTGCGCCTGATTTCCATGCTCATGACCCGCACCTAGTTCCAAACTCAGTTATCCCCCCGGGATTCCAGATGCCCGCCTTTGAAGTGTACAAAGGTACAATTTGTCCAAGGTATCATTTGACGATGTTCTGTCAGAAGATGACCGCCTATCTTGGGAACGACCAACTATTGATTCACTGCTTCCAAGAGAGTTTGGGTAGAGCACCATTCGCATGGTATATGAATCTGCAAAGGGATCACATTCAGTCTTGGGAAGACTTAACTTTTGCTTTTGTGAAGCAATACCATCGTAACTTGGGTATAGCCCCGAACAATAGAGATGACTGTGGACCTTCCAGAGAATTCATAGCTCCGACACCCCATCCTCAGCATCAGTATGCGATGCCCGCTCAGCGTGAACAACAACCACATCCTAGGCAGAGGTTGGCCTCTCCAGATCAACCACAACACCGACAAATTCGGAAAAGGTATCAAAGGATGACTCCAGATGCACCAAGGGAAACAATTCACCAGTTTGATCCCATCCCGGTGAAGTACGCTGATTTGTTCCCAGCTCTAATTCAAAGAGGGCATATCCAGACTAAAGCCCCACCCAAGGTACCTAAGAGGTTTCCATACTGGTACAATGCCAACAAATTTTGCCTGTATCATCAAGGTGCTCCGGGGCACGACATCGAGAGCTGTTATGGCATGAAAGCAGACGTCCAAAATTTGGTCAAAGATAGAGTCTTGATCTTTGAGGGTTCCGTCCCTTACGTACGAGATAACCCCCTATCGCAACAAGGTTCATCCTCCCCAGGCATGATTCAAGGTCGCCAACGCCGCGCCTGAAAGCTGCGCACCAGACATTTCTGCATGTCTCTCCAGTCTACATGAAAGCACAATAAAGATCCTGGAAAGGACTCTCAGAAGAACTTTACATGTTTCTTTCGTTTATTTGTGTGTTTATTTCTTTGATTGAAAGCATATTTTGCATGTAAGAACTTTCTGTTTCGAATAAGTAATGCAATAACTGTTTGTCTTGAAGAAATCCATTCGTTTTCACTCAAATAGTTTTCAAAATTATTTATAATGTCGACTTGTACCCGATCTCTCGCTCTGACAGAGAATTGGAAGGAGGATGATGAAGTAAAACACATGATCTCTTGTTGTATGCTTCGAATGAAAACTCTACTGATGATGTAAGGCATCATTTTTAAAACCTCTTGAAAGCCAAAATAGTTAACCCTTTCTTTTAAACCTTGATTGAGGATCCGTTCTCTCTCTCCCCAACCCTTTCAAACATCATTTTCTTAACCTGGGGCAGGGTGCTATAAAAAATAATAAACATCTTCAAAAAATTGGGTGGGCACAAATCTACTAACCCTTTCCACCTCCATTTTACAAGTCATAAATTAAGCCCATATACGACCTTCAAAGTCCTAATGGAGGTAAGGTTTAATTCGAAAGCATACTCGATGAGATATTGTTTCCTGACTCCTTGAGCTACGCTCAAATTTAAATCGGCTTTATAAATAACGATTCAATTTGTATCCTAACCAGTGGTTTCGATCACAGGTTATTGCGATACCTCTTTTCAAAACTTCAAGACAAACGCGTGTTGCATCAACCATTTCAAAATGGATATTTCAAATGTGCTAAATACGCTTGACATCTTAGAAAGACCATATACAGACATTGATGATGATATTTGAAGACTTTGCTGACTTGGGGCAAGTCATTCTCCCCAAAGAATTTTCATCCGTGCAAGTCTTGGGTTCAACTAGAAGAAATTCAAGGACTCACTTACCGTCAATCAGGGGCAGTTACGTCGAGATTCGGTGAATCTCTAGAGAGTTTGAAAACAGTGGGGCATTTAGGCATCATGTTTTCTGTAAAATCCTCTCTAGATGACTTGGGGCATTTGAAGATTGGAGCAAGATGTATATTCCATCCTCAGGAAGCTCAACCCCAACATGTTCAACAACTACAAAAACCCAGGATATTTATTTTATCCCCTATAAAACTTCGGTTTGGGTACCTTCATCTACAATTTCATATCACACGTCAACTTATCAAGATGTCACCAAGTGGATTGATCACTCTTTCTCAAGAGAAATTGTGAAGTTTTGAAACAGGATCGGGACCCTATGTTTGACTCTCCATCTATCCTCAGTGATACTTCTATCTTTGAAGATTGGTCGGATGTTTGTTCCAGGACGTTTATCCCGTAGTCGGTCTTTGCTTTCGTCTGTCTTGTCAGCATAAGCATACGCATAGCATATAAGAAGATAGCATAACATTTGCACTTGTGCATTCTTTGTTTGTTTTACTCTATCTCTTCGATTGCGTTTACCCTTGGGTATTTGGGCGTGTCTTACTCCTTCTAAATAGAGTTGTCAGCCCTAAGCATAAAAAAACTCAATATTTCTACTTCCCCACGAAGTTCGATCCTCGTGGAAGACAGTTGTTTCAGTACATTCCCATTGGAGTTTATGCCTCTATGGTTGAGTCTTGCTTGACAGTTTCTCTTCGGTTACTTCCCGAATTGAACTTCGGTCTTTGGCAATCACACTATGAACATCTCCAGTTTTTGAGCATGGGTCAAGAGTGCATTTATTTTGCGCTTTGACATTATGAGGATCACCATTGAAGACGTGACGTTTCTTCAACAACATTACAAGATCTCTTCAACAACTTACAGCTAAAATGCCGGAATATCTCTTTATTTGAGCAACTCGTTTTGGGCAGATCTATTCTCAAAACGACAAACAACAATTTCATCAAGACAATCTGTCCTTCCCCAGTGGATTATGGCAAGATTATCAAGTCGAAACAAGGGACATTACAAATACTTCCCCATTTGAGGACTTCTGCTACTACAATTTCACATTTCTTTTACAATTACAGCAAAGATACCTCAAAAATGATCTTCCTCAGAGAGTTCATTACGAGTACAATCAATGACACATTTCCTTACAAGAGGACACTCCACGTATCAACCGGTTTACAACTCTTTTGAAGATCCCCGGTGCGCATTCTACAAATTGTCAACTCAATACAAATTGCATCTACAATTACAAATACAAGATCACAATTACAAGATTACATCGACAACAGTTACATCAACAATTCTACAGTGCTACAATTCACAACATACAACCTACATCAACATTACAATCTACAAATTCACAACCCCTCTTTGAGGACGCTCTCGCGAGTTTCCATCATTTTGGGTAGGAACCGAGACCAGCTCATGGTTCCCATACCATGGAGCAAGGGGAAGTTCGACATCAGAGACTGAGACCGGCGCATGACTCCCATATCATGATGCTCGGGGAAGCTCAATAACTACAGTTGCATCTACAGTCTACAAATCTACAACCCCTCTTTGAAGACGCTCTCGCGAGTTCTCATCATTTTGGGTAGAAACCGAGACCAGCTCATGGTTCCCATACCATGGAGCAAGGGGAAGTTTGACATCTGAAACCGAGACCAGCTCATGGTTCCCATACCATGGAGCAAGGGGAAGTTTGACATCTGAAACCGAGACCAGCTCATGGTTCCCATACCATGGAGCAAGGGGAAGTTTGACATCAGAAACCGAGACCAGCTCATGGTTCCCATACCATGGAGCAAGGGGAGGTTTGACATCAGAGACCGAGACCGGCGCATGACTCCCATATCATGATGCTCGGGGAAGCTCAACGACTACAACAATATCTACAACTACAATGACATCGAAGACCGAGACTAGCTCATGGTCCCCGTACCATGATGCCAGGAGAGGTTATACATTTTACCGTTTTAGCAGAGTTACAAGATAATAAAAAAAAATAATAAAAGAGATCCATTTTGAGTTACTATTGACCACCACCTCGGTAGCAAAAGTATCTCTCGATCACAAATTGTCAAAATCACTGCATCCCTGATGCATGAGTTACCGTTACACGTTTGGAGATTTCCCATGAGTGATTGTTCATGTCCTCGTAGGGTCCCGCCTCGTTGGATCTATTGCTTTTCTGTCTAGCATGTCGCGTCCAGTTCATGACCTCTTCCTTACAGATTTTGTCCGTCCTGCATTTTCATATCATTGCATATCATATGCATTCGGTGGTTTCTTATGGCCAAAAATTCGCGCAATGTTTGTATTTAAGTCCCTCCTATCTCGTCGAGACGAAGATTTCGATCTCCATATCTCCGGATAGAAGAAACTTAAATAGGGGCATCTGTTGCACCCTAATTTTTGACCATAAGATCTCGCCTCTTTTCGTGCATCTCTTACGTTGCTTGCCTTTTTTCTTCACATTTATGCTTTACGGCTAATCAATTTGTGCAGCTTGCAGTACTTCCGAATATAGGTAGCATGCATCCTCGATTGCGAGGACACGGTGCACTTTGACTTATAAATCCATTAGAGAACTTGAGCAGGATTCATTTGTTCTAGAATTCATGAGTACGAGGGTGTCGGTAACCCCTTTCAGCATCTTCCCTCAAAGCCTGTTACTTTTGAAAGACTGAGATGTGCAAATTCCCTCCCTTTAGCCTTGAAGGGAAATGTAAACTTCGCTATTGAAAACCTGTGAATCTCGTGTATATCAAGTTAAGGGTATTAAATCAAGGGTGGACGAAAGACTTTCGCAGTGATGTCATCAGATTCTAAACACAAGGCTTTTATTCATTTAAGAAGTTTTTAGGATGGCGGAGTGGAAGATTTTGTTTGGTTTATATATAAGAATTTTGAGCACAAGTCAAGCCCAATATCATCTTTCAAAAAGAGACACAGGAGATTATTTACTTACAAGAACAAATTCAATATGTGTGCATAGGCTTCCATGTTCATAATCTACTCAACAATTTTACATCAGGCTTTCCCCTTTTATTCTACGTACATAATGGATGTGATGGTACAACAACCGCACCAGGAGGCATTTACTATTATGAAACACGGACTTAAGTTTCTTACAATTATACAAGTAATTATAATACAAGGGATTGCATTTCTTTTACAAGACATACAAGACGGATAATAACGGAAATGTCAGAATTGGGTCATTTCCAACTTGACTACGACCATGTGCGTCTCCCCACCAACAAGACAAGTTTGACTTCTTGGACGAAAACGTGATAGTACCTCAACACAACCAGCTCTAAGCTATATCTCATTTTTGTCACCTTCGTCACAGCTTACGACACCGACCACCCATGACCTGCTCAGGGCAAATCAGGAAAGTAACATCAAAATAATTTAACGCGTCATCCCGCAGACTCAATACCATTAAAGACGGAAATTATAGAAATCAGTCCAACCGTTCTTAGAGTATAGACAAACCAGTTACCGCTGTTCAGGTCCGGTTTCGTAGTTATCTCGTTAGCAGAACATCAAATGACCACAAGTCCAATTTTGCTTTTCCGGTAAGGATTAAGTGCTCGCCCATAAACAGAAGAGGTTTTCTTATCAAATTGAGGCGATTATCTTCAGCAAACATAAAGGAAGTCTGAGAACCTTGATCTTCAAAAGAAAGCATGAACGGTCGTCGCGAGGCAGAACTACAGTAATGGAAGCACCACTGATCCGCGTCTACGAGATTTGAGCAAGAAGCGTTAGCCACGTCCGAGAAATGAAGTGCACCAGATACTTTCACAAAATGGTTACAGGACAAACACAATCAACTAGCAGGGACCTGTCTTCTGGACCTGAACTAAGACCTGCACAATTAATAATGTCGTCAAATACGCCAACAACAACAACAAACTTCTATTGTTCATCAGCAACAAACACTATTGGCTCAACAATAAATATCACCTCCACAAGCATGCCGCATCTCCAACTATGTAACCCATCTTCACTAAAACAGCAGCGCACATGAAGAATACACCCTTGTTACTCGCCAACAGCTTCAGCTTCCGCCGACATGTTTCGGTAACCTGCGTTCATGATGAAGAGTGCGATTATCAGCCAACCTAGAACAACTTGCAACAATGCTTATGTTTGAACTTGAAACAGAAACTAAAGCACAAAGAACACCTAATCATTTCCATTTCATTTTTTGCTGAACAAATTTTAGAGCAGAGTTTGTTTCTTACCGATACTATCCCACCACCACAGCTGAATTAAAAGTTGCTGCATAAACCTCATGCTAATCACCACTCAAGCTAGGAAAGCCATACAACGGGTGAGGCCAACCAAATCAGGTAATTAAACCAGTTCAGATTCAAGATCAAAAGGGAAGCGCCTAGTGCAACTTCTGTAATGTGTAAGGAGCAGAAATACTATCTAGTCCCTTGTATCAAAGCTGAGTATGCTATTGAGCTGCAGTTCAGACAAGCACATGGGTTCAGAGGTTATTTCTTGACGCTCTGTTCCTGTTTCACCGCAAGCAAACTCACAATCCCATAGGCAGTAAGTAACACGTGCAAATCAAAACAAGAATTGGTAAGAGAGGATGTTATTCATGAATGCAACAACAATATACATACATGAGAGAGAAGAGGATCAATGAGAATTGGATGAGAGCATTACACAGGCTATTCTGAGGAACGACTAAGAGATTACGCCCAATTCATGGTCAGTTGCCATGATGCTGCACCAGAAAGTAAGCTGAGGATCATTTACAAGGAATTATGTACTGAAGATCGTCGTTCCGTTGCTCTCATGGCTCCAGCCAGCCTTGCAGCTCCTTTCCAAACTAAATGATTAATAAATTATCATCTTTATCCTTTCCTGCCAACAGAATTTGCGAGGTTAATAACGCAATGTCACAACCAATAAGGATACGATTCAAACATCAAGGCATCATGCTAAAACAATTCAAAGTACCCAACCTGTTATACCTGACATACCCCTAGCTCGACGCGATTAAGTTCTTCAGAAAGCTTTCTCTACGAGTGCCTGCACTAAGAAGTGAATCTAGATATTAGCAGCAAAACGTAAAGAATTATCTAGCATTTAATTATGAAAGTTGCCTTTCGACGAAGAAGAGGAAGAATGATGAGGGTCAACAACTGAAGCGGCAGAGAGATGTATTGAAGTTGTTGACAAAACAAACTGTAACAGTGATGATGAAACTACGACTGCCAGAGAAATTACAACGAATACGATTGATCAAACAAAGAAGAAAAATGGAGGTGGAGTAAGAGCCTCGCCTGAAGCCTCTTCAATTCAAGGGCAAAACCATGTCCCTAGAATCCCCCCAAAAGGCTACCACATTCTATCTCGTGAACGGGATCCTCATGATAAGTTGCCGCAAGACATGACAAACCGATTACTAGTATATCTTCCTCAACTTGAGATAGACCTTGCAAGCTTTCCAGATAATCCTGAACAATATCACCGACTTTGAAGTAGTCAACTGTCACCGGCCACCTCAACTGTTGAACCACCTGTAAAAACACAAGACGGTGTAAAGCTTCTTTCACAACAGCCGTTCAATTGCTCTAGTAAAGAAAGCGCAAGGTTTATCAATTGTCATACTAAATACAATGAACCTTTACCAAAGATAACAGCGGTAGTCATCAGAATGTTTTTTACCCCAGCAACCTCACATCACAACTTGAACGTTATGCAATTGCTACACCCCATCTCCAATACGCACCTCTGGGCTCCTAATTCGTCATTCGGCCCAAACAATGGCTAGTTACACCTGCCAGGTCACACAAAGGAACGATTAGAGTATATTCCATGGAAATAGAATATCCTATTCAGAAGTCCAAATCCAAATCTCGAAATTAAATCAGTGGCTCATTACTACAATCACCAAAAAGGAAAGATTTCAAATCAAATCATAACCAAAACAGGAAATCTCAATCAATCATCAATCAGCATTCAAGATTGGTTTTAAGCATTCTCACAAAAAGCTCGCATCTGAGTCCTATATAAAGTACAGATGAGACACGAGAGGAGAAGGAGAAATCGATTCACAAAATCACGAAAATCCACAAAAGAGAAGCCCCAACGCACATCAATTCTCAAAAATCCCCAAAATCAAAAACCTAAAGCAAGAAGAAGACTTATCTGCGAAGCCGCCGCTGCGAACCCTCAATCGACGAATTCACCGCAAATCCACTACCGCATCCGTGCTCCAACTGTCACCGGAGATCACCTATTTTCGTCACCGTCAACCATCCTCGACGAAATTGACGAACCTACACAATCGACGCCGCCACAACTGTCGGTAAAAAACTTTAATTCATGTCAAAATCATGGAACTATTGATGCTCTGGTTTGTATTGCAGGTTGAAGAAACGACGAAGGAGAAAGAAAGAGATGAAGGTTGAACTCAAGAGTGAATCGATCGGAGAGGATCGAGAGAGCAGTTCGCTTCCGTTAGGGGTTTGGTTCAGGGATTAGGGTTCGCCGTTTTGGTTCTTTTCCCTGTCGTTTCGTTTTCGTTGTACTTTTGTTTTGGCTGTAATTAATCACTAACACTGCACACACAATCATCAACCCCTTTAATCTCCCACTAACTCTAATTAACCTTATCTGCATCATTTAGCCTATTACTAACTTAATTAATCAACCGTTAAAAACAAAACCAACTCCAAAGCTAACAATTTACTTATTAAATTATTCAAACTCACCATTTATTTTATATTTTCTTTTAAAATAATAAAAATATAATTGTCCTTTTAAATTAAGTTTTTTATGTAATTTGCAGCAATTATTTTATGGTTTGATTAAGGAAAAAACCTTTTATCTATTTATTAAGAAACCTTTTTCTAAATAATCTATTTTTATTAATAACAAAAAGCAACCACTGCACCTTTATAATTAACTCTCTTGCTATGGCTCAGATTTTTCCTAAAAAAAAAAATAATAATAATGATCTACTTCTAATTGAAATTTTAATTAATTTACTTTTATGTTCATAATTCAACCTACTTTTTTTACTTTTAGCAATTTACCCCATCGCTTATTTAATATTTCCCTTAAATAATTTCTCAAATTAATCTTTTAAAGATGATCAAATAAAATTAAAACAACTCTTTTTTCAAATCAAACTCCAATAAACCAAGATAACTTTTATTAAAAAATAACTAATATAACTGTTATTAGAAAAAAAGCAATTCAACCGCCTACTTAAAATCAACATCGTAATGCAATCAATTGCGCACTTCACGACACATGCACCTACACTCAGCGCTTTCATGCGTACATATTATTTATCCTTATCTGCTCTTATTTTATTCACAACACACACAATCACCTAGCGCTTTCATGCGTATGTGTATGATTTATCTTTTTGCAATCATTTAACATTTATCTATTCATACGTCGCATTCCGTCCAAAGGAAAAACCTACACATAATTCAACGTTGTGTGTAGTTGCACATCATATGCATCATACTCCCCACGATCCTTGAATCCATTCAAGTTGATCGCTTAGGATAGATCCTACCCCATAGGAAGGACTGTTCTTTATCTTTACAACATAGAACAAACAAAACAATACAACTTAAAAACAATATAAACACAATAGAGAATAGATGTTAATCATCTTAAGCGAGATATAACTTGTCACGCCCCACAACATAAATACAATCAATATCTCTTGATCGCTTAAGAGAAGACAGAGGCGTACTTGTCGACCCTTCCAAGCGCTCGAAGCCCTTCTCTTAAGACGACATACACAAATACAAATTTTTTTCTACACACTTGTGGTGGCTAAAACTGAGTAATCTCTCTTAAAATGAAGACTCGTCTCTTCTCCTAAACCCAATCAAAACAACTACCCTAAACCCGTAGGAACTTTGACCACAGTCAAAGGACTCCTCAAACCCTTTAGGGTGAACTACAACATACTCTGATTCCACTCCCGTAAGGATATGTAGGCACAAGGTGCGATACCTTATCGAGTATACTTAGAAATAAACCCCTAGGGTCTCTAAGCCATTAAGCAGATAAACACATAGCAATAAACAAACATAAAACAAGAGGTTCCTGTAGAGTACTACAGAAACTTAGGATGCTAGTACCTTCCCTAAGTTTAACCAACCCCCGAACCTAAACAATCTAGCTTGCATTTGCATTGCATTGTGGGAATTTCGATCTTTATCCCTTCCTTTGGACAAATCAAAGTTCGGTTGCAAATTGAATTAAAGATTCAAACTAATCAATAGTTTGGTATCCGATTTTCACCGCGACAACCGGCATTATGTTTCCACCAATAAAGAATGTCAAAAAATTTATTATCCCTCTCATTAAAAGTTAAACATTTTCCTTCTATATAGTTTTGAAGCTCTGTTTCTTCTTCCACTGAATCCATAGACATCAAATATTCCTGAAATGCATTTTCCCTAGCTATAGATGTGATTACTTCATCGTTCGCAGCAATTTTACCATGAGAAACAACCGCTGCAACAGGTAGAATTGAGCCTTCAGCAGTGTCATATTCTTGTTTGTAAAGATTGAACATCTTTAAAATATTGTCATTGATGTCTTTTAATAGGGATTTCGTAGTGTCAGATTCTTTTCCAAACATATCATTAAAGCACCATTCTACATATCTTAACTTATACCGGGGATCAAAGATAACACCAAAATAAAGAAGTGGGTTCATCTTAGTGATATCAACCCAATATTTACTATACTTTTACAACATGTCCCTAGCCACCTCAACAAACAATCCATTAAGGTCCATGTTTAATTTCTTAAGCTCAATGTAAATGGCAGCCAAGTACGGAAAAGCAGTATGCAAGCTTGCTTTTATTGAAATAGAAAATACCTTTGTCGCTTCATAATAATTCTTCAAAAACTTTATAAACACCCTAACATTAACCCAATCTTGACTACTAGGGGGAATTAACCTCAAAGAAATCCCTATAAGCTTCATCCTCATCTTCTAACTTATCAAAAGTTGTTTGAAACTTTTCAGTCGCATCTAACATCAAATATGTCGAGTTCCATCAAGTTGAAACATCAAGACGTACTGAATTCTTGCATAAGATCCCAACATATTCCACACATTCCTTAAACTTTAAAGCCCTATGGGGTGAAGATCTAACAAACCTAATTGCATTTCTAACACTTGAAATTGAGGTGTTAGCTACTTGTAATCCATCTCTCACAACTAGATTCAATACATGGGCACAACACCTCATGTGAAACCCAAACCCATCCATCAAAAGTCCATTCATGTTTCTTACTTTTTGTTCCAAATATTTAACAGCAACATTATTTGATGATGCATTATTCACCGTGATGGTAGACACATTTCTCAGCCCCCACTCCTTCAACACGTCCTCAACCTTCTTACCAACAGTTTTACCCCGGTGATTTGGAATAACCGTAAAACTTATTATTCTTTTTTGGTAATTCCAATCTCTATCGATAAAATGGAAAGTGAGGGTCAAGTAATTTAGGTTTTGGACAGAAGTCCAACAATCTGTTGTAATTGCAACTCTACTACAATCAGACTTAAATGACGCTTTCAACCTCACTTTCTCATCAAGATATAACTGATAGCAGTCCCTAGATATGGTTCTCCTTGACGATATACAAAATTGGGGTTGCATTTTCCTACAAAAGTACTTAAACCCCTCCCTTTCAACTGTTTTGAATGGTTTCTCATCTAAAATGATAAAATTAGCCAACCCGTTTCTACAAGCAACATGATTAAACCTAGAACTTAATGAAAGCAGCCCACTTACCTCGGTTGTTGAATATGACAAGATTTTTTGGGTAGGGTCAGTAGACACATTTAATGGATACTTTGGACATGTTTTCATGTAACTCTTTAAGTTTGAAGTTTCATGTTTCTTAGAGTCACACATGTACATTTGATGGCAATACTTACACGCAGCGGTTGGTGGGTCACTATTAGGAATAAGGTTAAAGTGATCCCATACCTCATATCTTTTTCTATTACCATTGGCATTATGTCTTATTTTCTTTAGGCCAGTTTGGTGGAAGATCGATTGTTGCTGTAGTTTTTTGCCCACTTGTTGTTTGTTGTCCACTTGCTGAAACAAAGAACTAAAATTTTTAAAAATTACTACATTGACAGTATGCTTTAAATAACATAATACTTTAAGTAACCAAAGTCAATATTATGTGAACATTATGCTTTAAGTAACATTATTCTTTAAAATTACTACTTTGACAGTATGCATTGTAAAACATCATCTATAAGTAAAAAAAACTAATTATATCATGTATAGCTAAATGTAGAATGATGGAGAATATTATTTAAGCATTACGTATAACAAAATATTAATATCACATATAGCTTTGACAGTAAAGCATCATTAAATATTTATATCACATATAGCTTTTGACATTACACCATCTCCTTGCATTTCTCTAGCTCCTTGCATTTCTCTAACTCTTGCATTTAAAACAGAATTCAATATATTAAAAAAAAATCAGAGCAAGTCTAAACAAATTAGAGCATGTATTCAAACTCCAACACTTGATACATTAACTTCAGTAATTATACAAAAAATAACCATACCTTTTCAACCCTTTTAAGAGAATTATCAGCAGCACTGTAATGAGAAAAACAAGAGGGATTAATATTATTAAAATATTAGGATTGCAAAACAAATTAAGCATATTGAGAATGAGAAGAATACAACTTGACATTGTTTCTTTATTTTTGGTTAACCCAGCAAAAGAAGATACAAAATTAGTGTTTGGAAGCAATGGTAATAACAAGAATTAGTGTTAGAAGCCACGGTTTAAAACAGAAAAAATACATAAAAAAATCTCAAAAACTAAAGTTGTATTAGAAGCCATGATTTAAGAACAAATCAAAGTAAATTAAAGCATATGATGAACTCAGACACTAAAGTTGAACTCAGAAAAAACTCATAAAATAACAAATCAAACCAAATAAGAAAAAATCAAAAGACATGCCTATTTGAAGGAAATGGCTTGAGCGATGACGAAGGCTAATCGTTCAGTGATGAGTGATGACGGCAAAATGAGGTAGTGTTTCGTTTAGGGTTTGATTTCAATTTGGGGATGACGGCAGCGGCAGAACCATTTCGTTTAGGGTTTGATTTCTATTTGAAGAAGAAACAAATGAAAACTTAAAAACTATCTGAAGAAGTAAAGAATAGTGTTCTGGTTTGGGCCCAGCCTCGCGGTCCAGCCCAATAACGCACGAGGCCTATTAAGTGGACTAGCCTGACCGGGCACACACCCCCATAGGACGGGCAGGGCACGCTCCCCGCCGCCTTGGACGACACGTCCCGTAGCGTCTTCAACGCCCCCTTTGTCGGCCGAACAGGGCACCTCCGGTCCATCGAGCAAGACCACATGGCTCTTCAACGTCCTTGCGTGCTCCCCTCCGTGGGGAGAACAACGCCCTCCGGGAAACCTCGCGAGCTCCCCTCCGCAGGGAGGACAACGTGCCCCCCCTTCGCGGGGACACATCATCTCCCAACTGCCCACCTCCGAAAGAACAGGTCAAATCCACTTTCTGGAGATCACGGGACAGTTGGACTAGGGTGAAGACCATGTTCTGGTCTTCACTACGCCACGTAAGCCCTAACAGTCATTAGGGTTGGGCCTGGTCATCCAGCCCACCTCAAATGACCGTTGGCCCAGCGCTGGGATCTCTCTATAAATACCCTCTTCCTCAAGAGGGTCAGGTAATTCATATCTTGCCCTTTCTGTACTTTGCTCTCACTCTGCCCAATTTCTTACTTTGGCATCAGAGTGTTTTGCAGGTACACCCCCTCCTCATCATCATCATCGGCGACAGATAGCAGTCCAACAGCGAGTGGCCAGTCCGTGATCCCCTTCTGATCAGGTCAGATCAGTGGCGCCGTCTGTGGGAACAGAAACTTCCCCGTTACTCCGAGCAGAAAACCAAAGTTTCACCAACACTCCACGATCATGGCTAGCCCACACCGCGACGACACTCCGCACGAATTTGTGCTCAACGTCTCCACCAACGGAAACAAGCAGATGGAAACGTCGCGTCCGACGGAAACTGACGAGAGAGACGGACAAACTGCCTCACCGTCATCCGCGGAGTGGCTCCTTCAGGCCGACCACCAGCCCCCGAGCCCGGCAGCATTCCAACCCGTTCCCATCCTGGCAGGAGCAGACCCAACGGTGACCGCCCTCTTTACGGCCATCAACCAGACGAACCAGCTGTTGTTCCAGCAAAACGCGAGAATTGGAGCATTGGAGCGCGTCGGCCCTCCGAGGTCCCCCCCGTGGGAAGACCAGAACGGAGGCTTGAGAAGTCCCTCACCTCGACCCAGAAATCGCCGACCGCGGCTGGAGAGACACCGCGCACAGGTGGTGCGAGAACGCACCAGGTCCCCACCAAGACAAGTTCGCGAGAGGCGCCAGAACACTGCGGCGATCTTGGCCAGGGATCCTCGGGGCGAAAACCCAGGCAGGAGGTCGAGAACCCGAAACCAGGGGTCTATTCTGAACGGCTCGTCTCCCCATCGGTCCCCGGCTCCCAGCGACGAGGACGATTATCGCACCTCGCTGTCCCGAGAAATCATGGCTGCCCCCATACCCCAAGGGATGGAGAAGCCCCCGACGCTATCGACGTACGACAGCACATCCGACCCGGACGATCACCTAGAGGACATCGAAGCCATGCTCGATTACCGAAACGTCCGGGGAGCTAACAAGTGCAGGCTATTCCCGACGACCCTGAGGAAAGGCGCCATGACCTGGTACAAAAGTTTGGAGCCCGAATCAGTTACGTCGTGGAGAGTCCTGAAGGACCTGTTCTCCATACACTTTACGGCGTCCCGGCGCCACCCGAAGACGGAAGCCGTCCTCGGGGCGATAATCCAGGGCCCCGACGAACCTCTCCGAAAGTACATCGAAAGATTTACCCGGGAAGCAGTGCAAGTGACAACGTCAGACGAGATGAAGCGCTACTTAATGGAGCAGGGTCTACGCCACGACTCCAAGTTCTACGAGGCCGTAGGCATACACCGGCCAACCTCCCTCCAGGATTTCCTCGATAGAGCCGCACATTACATCCGATTCGAAGAAACACAAGCGACCAACTCAGCTCGAGACACCCGAGACAGGGAGGCCCCTCGCGGGCACCGAGACGACGGAGCCTCGAGCCATCGACGGGGAGGGGACCGCCGTCGTGAAGATCGCCCCCGCGAGCTCCGCAAACTACGCGAACCACGCGGCCCTGCCGGCCGATTCACAGAGTACACGGCCTTAGTCGCTTCCCGCGAGCGCATACTGGCCGAATGCGCCAAAACCGAATTCGTCCAGGGAGGTGTCCGTTTTCCGCGACCGACACCCCCCAAACCCAATGTGGACAAATCAAAATACTGCCGATTCTACAGGAGCCACGGGCACGTGACCGAAGACTGCATCCATCTCAAGGACGCGATCGAAATTCTGATCAAAGACGGTCACCTGAAGAGATACACCCGGGGAGGCGAACCACCGAGGCAAGAGGCCCCAGAGGCCAAGAAAGTCGAGGAACTCCCCTCTCTAGAGGACAACAGCAGGCTCCAAGTCACACTTTGTGTCAGCCGCCCCGAGGATTGGTTCGCGGACAGAGAATTCGGTCTTCCCAAAGGACCTGACCTAATCGACGAACCAATCCGACCAACCAGCCGATGAGAATACTTCGCCAGAGCCATGGTCATCTCAGATGGAGCCACGAGGAGCCTGTCCATAGGATCAGTGAAGAGAAAGTTCGACGAGCTTATCGCGAACAACTCCGGAAAAATGAGCATGCTCGAAAAATTCCAAGGTCGATCCAATCCGATCATATTTTACTTCGAGGAACTCCCCGGGGGATCCCCCAACTCCAACATTCCCCTGCTCATACGAGCGCGGATGGCGAACTTCGACGTCAGGCGCCTCCTCGTCGATGGGGGAAGCTCGGTTGACATCATGTACGCGCACCTGTTCAAAACCCTCCAACTCGACGAATCCAACATGTCCCCCTACATAGGCTCCGACCTTCAGGGGTTCAACGGGACGACGACGAGACCTTGGGGGTACGTGGAGCTGAAAGTCACCTTCGGAGAAGAGGAAACGGCCAGGGAAATCAGCATCCGCTTCTTAGTCATCGAGTGCCTGTCCCTCTATAACTGTATCCTGGGAAGAACAACGATAGCAGAACTCACTGCGGTACCCTCCACCGTCCACCTGAAGATGAAGTACTACACAAAACGGGAGGCCGTGGTGACCCTTAACGGAGACATCGAGGCCGCCCGAAGGTGTTTTAAGGCCGCGCTGAAAGGTTTAGACTCTATCGCTCCAACGACCAAGAGGACAACTCCAATCGTAGCACCAAAGGGCAAACCAAAGAAGCTGGTCGAATCCGTGGACCTCGACAATCGCTTCACCGGGGAGCACGACCCCGAAATAAAGACCAGCGAGGTCAACGGGAAACCCTCCCACCCAGCACGCCCCATCCCGGACGGAGAATTCGAAATCATCACACTCGGAGAAGACACGAGCAGAACCATGAAGATCGATGCCGGACTCCCAGACCTCGCGAAATGACAGCTCCAAGCCTGCCTCCGCGAGAACGCCGACCTCTTCTCCTGGAGCGCCGCGGAAATGCCCGGACTCGACCCCGAGGTCGCCTGCCACCAGCTGTCCATCAGCCCGACCGCGAAGGCCGTTGTCCAACGTCGGCGTCGCCAATCCCCCGAAAAATCGGCAGCAGCCGAAAAAGCT